>JABCKI010005948.1:0-23071 GCA_018282025.1 Sphagnurus paluster
CTCATACATGTACTGCAGGGCTGCTCTTCTCAGACTGCAGGCGAACTCGGAAACATTATCCGTCCTCCAGCCATTATCAAAGCAGGACCTCCGAGCAAGCACAGCCCTGTTGGATCCAAATCAGCCCGGCTCTACATTATCCTCTTTGTCCTGGATATGGTGTATGAACGAATCACAACCAAATACTGAGGCTGCTCGCAAAGAGTGTACGTTCAATCTCAGATCCCCCATTAAATGCTCATTCCGGGAAACTACAGTCAACCGCGTCCACTTTCTCCGAGCTCGAGCGCGGAAAAACCGGTGGGAAGAAGAATGCGAAATCCTCCAGCATGAGATGGTCTGGACAAGCTCATTTTTTCGACACGAATACATGATCTGGTCCGAGAGAGCAAGAACAGCTCATAGCACCGGGGGGCGAGCCCATGCGTCTCGAAAAGCTGCAATGTGGGCTGAATTCAAGCACGGAGCGGACATCAGATTCAAGCATCAATTTCCCAGCTATCAAAGTCCTTGAGGATGTATGAACTTCGTATACTACGTTGATGCTACGCATGAAATAACACGTTCACCTTGACCACACGATCGGACCGAGGTCTGTGCTCACCAGCCGAGGTTCTCTCATAGTACTTCGGAGAGCGCGGTATCATTTCTGGCATATAGCATCATTCGCGCATACGGCATCAGTATTTCGGGTGAGATGGGGGGGCTCCCTGATGCCGTTCTCAACGGTACATTGTACCATACCCCCTGTTGTCGTCACAGACGATACATTGTACGCCGCGCCTTGCGACACAATGGGGCCCCCTGGCTGCGTCATATACGATACGATGTGTGAATGTCCTGGGAGGTTACACACCCTACTGGGTAGTGTCACTATGTGCCCGCGATACATTCTCCCCTCGATTTTAAATTTGAGGGCAAGTAATCCTTACCATTTAACCGGGTTCTATATATATTTTCGGACACTACAAAGATTACGACTACCGGGGAAATGAAGTGATACTCATAAGTATTATTTTCAACTTTTTTATATTTCCTACATAGAGGCGCCGAATATTAGGAAAGCCCGCAGTTCAGCCGTAATTCGCGGTCCTAGGTGCGCGCAAAATCCTGGGAGATTATTAGTGCTATGATGGTGCAACTACTGGTAAATTTAAGACAGGCCCTAGTGAAATCGAATAGGATTTTGAATTGGAGGGTAAGTAATCCTCACCATTTGACTAGGTGCGATACTGCTACAAAGATTACGAGTGGCGGGGAAATGAAGTGATACTCACACGCATCTCCAACTTTTCTATTTCCTAGGAGTGCGAAATATTAGGGAAGCCCATAATTCAATCTTCTCGGTACGCGCGGCGGACTGACGCGACGCCGCGTTCCTACTCGCTATTAATACCGCTATAATAATAATACCCCAGCAGACGATCGCCATAATACCATTCAAAGAATATTGAACGTTGCTTGTAAGCCGTTCCTCTCCAATTCAGCTCATTGATGGAATTCATCCTACAGGCAAAGAGGAAAAAAATTCCTGCGGTGGGAGTGAGTGCCTAGCGATGCCATAAATATCCGAGTCGGCGGTCCCGAGGCAAACTCCCATGAGCTTGAATATATGTACGCGTTCACAGGTGCTCTCACACGTCGAAGCGGCATCCTCAGCACTCCTTGGCGGTGCCGTCTTGACGTGTGACCAGGAGCGCGCGGCCCTGTTCATCTCGAAGGATTATGTGCCCTCGACTTGAATACATTGAATCCTTTCGCCACAGCGCGAGCCCTCTTGGAGCTCTGCAAATAATCCACGTGCACGAAAAAAAACACGCAAAGGGTGCGCACTGATAACTGAACGTCTAACTTAGTACCGCCACACGTCCCAATTCTATTCGGTGTTGGCACTCCGACTCGGCACCCCTAAACTTATCGCCGCCATGGCATGTTGTCATCGAAGATGAATTTTATGAATGTTGTGCGGTGCCGGTCATTGAGGGAAAAATGGCTCGTGTGCAATACATGTGCTCACGTCGAGGTATGGTATTATTAGCCTTTTGCGTAACCCACAGTGGGCATGGTTTGTTGACTAAATGGCCAAAGAAGGGCTAGTGTGCCGCATGCACGACAAGATATTTGAATTGACCACTCGAAAAGTGCTTTGCGGTAATTTAGAGACCCATTTCATGCCATACGGATGCACGCTATGACTGCGTGCTCGCTAGATGATCATGATCAGGGACTAAGTGACTGTGGCGAAAACGCACCTCAAGCTTGTTTAACCACCTTTCACATAGCCCACACAAGAAGAAAGTTTCACCTTGGATAGTATATTCAGTATTACTGTGATGACCGTATATTTACTAGTATGTCTTCTGCCGTATTATAACACCAAGTCGCCCCGCGAGATCATCACATAATACAACACCCATCGACACGGTGAACTCTTACAACATCCTAGAACCCCCAAGAAACCCGAGAACAGAAAACAGTCATCGCGAGTGCATGATCCAGTCATCAGCCAGTGAATGTCCGTGAAAGCCGTAAAGCGTAACTCCGAGTGCATAGGCGAGCCAGGGTATCGCGCAAGGTCATTGCGTGGGTATGGCACATGTTCTGTGGTCGTTGAATTATTTAGTGTCTCCGACGTGCTGAGGGAGCTCTTCCTTCGTTGAGCGGGCACTGTGTTGGATCAGTACAGGTGAACACGATATGGTACAGAAGAGGAAGACCCACGTGCGTTGGCTGAAACGACCATCTTCTCCGTTATAGAGGAAGAGATCGTAAAAGAGGGCACCGGCTTGGGCGCCCAGAATGGGCCCGAGAATTGGGGCCCAGATCCAGTATTGACTGAAATTAAAAGGAAAAAACGTGACATGTCAGCGAGGGGGTCCAGGTATGAAGATGAGGGCTCTGACTTTCTGAAAGTGTATACGGCTTTACCATAACCAACCATCGAAGTCAAAAGACGTGGTCCCAGGTCACGGGCAGGGTTCAGCGCAAAGCCTATCAATAGGTAATATTACTACGACGGCATGTATACCATGAGCTGGGTGTCCAAACTGACCTGTCTGCATGCCGAGGGAGCTGCCGACACCAAGGAAAACCAGGAACAAAGCGACCGGCATCACAACATGGTTTAATGGAGAGTTGCCACGATCGGAGCAGGCGAGAACCACCATGATAAACACTGCCGTGGCGAGGAATTCAGCGAAGAAGGCCGACGCATCAGACACATACGGCAGCTGCGGGGCATAGTCAAACTCCGCCGTTCAGAAGAGAGAACTGCACAGGGGGCTTACAGCGTATGTTGCGAATATCCCTGCTGTTTTGAGGGTGCGAACACCATTTCCGCCTTCGTAAATGTCGATAGCGCGGAAATAGGTCGCGTAGACGAGGGCGGCACCGACCAGTCCGCCCATCAGCTGGCCAAAGATGTAACCTACGTCACACGAGCAATAATGAGCTGTTCCGGTCGTACTGTCGTATGATGACAGTAGAACCCACCCGGCACTTTCTTCCAGGGGAATTTGCGCGAGGTTGCCATGACCAGCGTAATCTGTAAAATGATAGACGTCAGTCATGATTTGACAGCCGAGGGAAATAAGCATATACCGCAGGGTTGATGTGGCCGCCTGAAATGCCGGCGCATGACCACACACCCGTAGCGACACCTGAGGCACACACCAGTTCAGGTTCGAATCTATCGCCGGAGAAAAAATTTACTTGCCAATGGCCCAACCAAGGCTGACAGAAAGCCAGTCCTACGAGGTACAAATGCGTTAGTCCGCGATAAAACGGAATGCAAACAGGCGCAACATACCCCTCTGGTAACGGAAGAAACTGCGGGATCTCTTGAGAGAAGGAATGAACAGTCGGCACCGGCGCCAAAGATAACAAGCAGCATAGTGCCAGTAAACTCGGCCATAGGCTCCCGTAGCATTTGTCTGTGATGAGACTATGATGAGCATTCACTGCGTCGCGCAGTGTGATGCCTAGCAGACTACATACTTGTACTTCCACCACCAATTATCGCGAGGAGCGACAACTTCGGGGGATCTCAGTTCCGGCGCCGTGAGCAATTCATCGACGGGATGGCTGTTCTCGAGGTCGAGCTTGTGAGAGGTAATAGAGCCAGACCTGGACCGGGAATGAGACATGGTTGAGATTTTTTTTGGTGAGGTTCATGGAATCAAACTTACAATTTATATACATCCCAGTAGTCCTAATCGGATCGCATTCCGTGATTCCTGTTGCAAAGTCGAAAACGAGGCATTAGGGTCCATGGGTTTGGTCTCCGGATGCCCTGGACCTCCGTATGTCTGCGCAGTATGCATGAGATCCTGTCTAATTCTGCTCTAGGAACAGGAGGCTCGCATGACGTCTGCATAGCTCAATGGTAGAATGTACCTCGCGTGTCACTTGACCAGGAGAGTGTATAGCCATAACCATGCATTGCAGTGGCATGGTACCAACATTCCAGATGTGGAGGCTTCGACACTGGCGCTTAGAATCACCGGTACGTATCGCTGAAAATTTTGAGCGGGATTTCGAGGAGAAACGTCGACATGAAACGCCGCTCTCTATGTTCAAGTTCAGGTTCATCTTCATTTCGCTTCATACAACAAGGGCGCGCCTAGTTTCGGACGACGTAAATGAGCAATGTCGGGGCGTAGGGTACGGCGTAATTCGGCACTAACGTCTTCCATCTTTTCGATGCATAAAATTACACCAGATGACCCCGAGGAAGCTATGAATGAAGATTATCGTGAACTGAGGATGTGCAGCGGGTGAGAAACACGAAGCTTTCACACGCCCAAATAATACACAAACGTACACGGATCCGTCATGTCGCCACCTCGTGGCGTTCGAGTTCCGTAAGTCGTTCTTCCGTCGCTGCAACCCTATATTTCATAGTATCTTTTCGGCCTACCAATCTTCATGCACATGGGCGCTCCGTCATGAAGACAGGTAACATATACGAATTCCCGACGCGCCACTACTCGTATGAAGTCTTTATCACCCTGTTGGGGACCTCTCATACAATATTTTATTACCCGCTTTCCCATTCTCTCACCACGCCATAACCTGTCAGTGATTCATGTAACCTCTAGGTTTCTATGCCTCCTGTCCCCCGTCCAGCACTCAAAGACTGAATGAATTGGAATTTGGACTGCCACCCGGTGTTTGCCTATCGCTCATGTCTGAGAGTCGGACGCCACCATTCTTGTGCACGCAGCCAGCACGAACCCTCGTCTTGATTCACCATGCTGTTCCAGGCCAGTCACTGGGGGTTGGTTCACTTTAGACTTAGCAACCCCTCTCCTGGGCCTGGACACTCATGACAGCAGATACAATCAAAAGTGGCTAGCAGCGCTAGCAATCAGTACGTCATGTTGGCTCCCGTGTGCTCAGTTTTTGGGTTATCTTGGACGTCTAGTCTGGGGTTAGCACCAACTACAAGCGAATAGCCTTGTTCACTTGACCCCGTTACGGTGATTGGAGGTACTTGTACACTTTCCAGACGGCCGACTATTCTCCCCCAAAGATCCACCACTTGAACCTGCCGCACTGCCCATCTGGGAAGACCAGCTGTGTTCGACCGCCGCGGGGACATTGCCTCCTATCCCCTCGGTCGTAAAAAATAATCTGATAATCAATGATATGGCATGTTCTTAGCGCATCACCTGACCCTACAATATCTGGTATATCATGTCTGCCCTGTTGAGGACGTACCCACAATTCTAACCAAGCGTTCCAACTTGAGTGAAGTACATTGAACATGCCAAACCAGAACTGGCAGGAACTCGCCGAGGATAAAAAGGCTCGCCAAGAGGCATCTATCCCTAAACAGTGGCTCCTAGCAAATCTTCCAGCGGAGGAGCAGCTCAATGTTACTACATTTCCAGAAACTAGTGGCCTCCTATCTTCCCGGGAAATTGAGATTACGAACGCGGAAGTAGATGCCTTGCTCCTCAAGCTTTCGACAGCCGAATGGAGTGCGGTGGAAGTGGTGACAGCGTTTGGAAAGCGTGCTATTATTGCGCATCAGTTGGTGCGTCTCAAGAATTGTTATATCTCATACACTAACCTCAATCTAGACCAACTGTTTGACGGAAATATTCATCGAACGTGGGCTGACCCGCGCCGCCGAACTAGACGAGTACCTTAAAAAGACTGGGAAAGTTATCGGCCCTCTCCATGGCCTACCGGTTTCATTGAAAGACCAAATACGCCTCAAGGGTATCGAGTCCACCATGGGTGCGTGTTTCTTTCAGCGTTTCGCAGCCATCCAATCTCCGAGATGTTTACATTCTGTGGCTTCTATTAATAACGTGCCTCTCCAAATATAGGCTACGCGTCCTGGGTCGGCAATTATGCGGAGCGAAATTCAGTTCTCGTCGACGCGCTAGAGGCCCTCGGCGCCGTGCTCTATGTCAAGACCAATGTCCCACAGACGCTCATGGTAAGCTTTGTTCCTTCAGCGTTTGTGCGGCATCGTGCGGGGGTTCTGCATATACTGATAGGCTGCATGTTCCATTTTCAGTGGCCAGAAACATTCAACCTCGTATTTGGACGTACGGTGAATCCGCACAACCGGTCCCTGACATCGGGTGGGTCCTCGGGAGGGGAGGGGGCTCTGGTTGGTATGTACCTCAGTGCCTAGATGAACCGTAGATCCCGGTCTTTTTAACACCCGTATTCCTTTTCAAGCACTCAAAGGTGCCCCAATCGGTATGGCTTCATCCAAGTTACATTTTTCTCTTCAAATTACTGATCATTACTGTCACCAGGTGTTGGTTCTGACATCGGCGGGTATGCATTTTACGCTTGTCATTATCTCCATTATTCAATATTGACACGGAGATTTCTCAATCAGTTCAATCCGCATTCCTGCCGCAATGTGTGGGACGTACGGCTTTCGCCCCTCGACCGGGCGAGTACCATACGCCGGATCTGTTAACTCCCTTGAGGGACAGGACTCACTCCCCTCCGTGCTGGGGCCTCTCTCAAACAGTATCTTCGGCATCAAAGCGTTTATGCAGGGTGTGCTAAGCCAGCGCACATGGCTGCGTGACCCTCTAGTCATCCGAAAGCATTGGGATGAGGAGGAGTATAAGCTGGTTGAGCACGGTCGTGGACAAAGTCTATGCTTTGCGATAATTTGGGATGACGGAGAAGTAGTGCCCCATCCTCCTATAGTAAGAGGGCTAGAGGAGACGAAGAGAGCTTTAGAGAAGGCAGGGCATAAAGGTATACTTTTTTTTCTATTGAGAGTTAATTGGATCAGTACTGAAGGAAGACATTTGGCAGTTATCGATTGGAAGCCACTCAACCACTCGATGATTATGAGTGTCGGGGTTAGTCGCTCTTATAACTTTTATATATCCCTTTCCGAGTCTCAGGATCCCCCATAGCAATCAATCTTCGATGCTGGTTTCGCAGCAGATTTCCGCGCTGTCTCCGCGTCCTCTGGCGAGCACCTCGTCAAGACCATGTTGCCTTCCCAAATCCCGGACCCAGATGGGGCCTTCGCGAACGAGCGAGAGACAATCTCAGCATACGACCTGTGGCAGCTTCAAAAGGCTAAGCGTGACCTGCGTCAGGCGTACCTCGAGTATTGGCTCGCAACTGCGAGCGAGACGGGTACGGGCCGCCCCGTAGACGCGCTTATCTCGCCTGTGGCGCCATTCGCTGCACCACCCCATGGAAAGTATAAGTAAGCTGTCCTTTCCCGATATGTATCGTATTTCTTACCAGATACGCGTCTGTCTATTTTAGCTCGGTTAGCTATACCATGGTATTCAATGCGCTGGATTACCCTGCGCTTGTTATTCCTGTGTGCAAGGTCGATCCCGACGTGGACGTCAAGAAGCCTGCCCACGCATTCCTCAACAAGAAGGATCAATCTACATACGAACTGTGTAAGTATCACTACGTCCTTTGTTTTATTAGAACTGAAACGATGCGACTGATAGATGAGCCGGAGATTTATCGTGACGCGCCTATCGCGATCCAGGTTGTGGGACGCACACAGGAAGACGAAGCAGTCATTGCGATGGCAGAGATCGTCGACGCTGCGCTAAAGCTTAGGGATAATTAGATAATTCTACAATAGAATATGGCACCTTGGTCGATTTTCGGCAAAAATGTATAACTTTCAGTCATGTATTTAATTCGAATTGAAGATGAGACGACTAGCATGGTGTGCTTTTGAGAACCGTAGAACCGTTTTTATCGGAAGATAATATTCCAAGACTATCTTGGCTTCGAAGTTTGCGGTAATGGTCCCAAGAAATTTGAATGGCATCGAAGCGCCAAGATATGTGTATAAATATGGTTGCTTAGGTGATGGATCGACAGGGTGATTCCCCAAGTGGAAATCCGTATTAGAACGGTCGTGTGATGTATTTTTGTAACAGATAATTTTTGGGCCGGTGCGTCATGTGTCGCGCCTTCTGCATGTTTCAAATTGCTCGACAAATATTCAACCCAAAATACCCCTAACTTGGTGTTAAGTTTTTACTATGGCAGGAGCGCAGGGGAAACCACTACCATGGCAAAGAATTCCAATACGCCACATACTCTCTTTGGCGATGACGTCAGAACACAGTGTTTGGACGTTGACTTGGAATTTGAAAGCCTCCAGTACCGAATCGAGCAGATTAGCATTTTTGTTCCCATAAATGATTCCACTGATGACTAAATTTACACCGAACGTGCTTAACAGGAACGATGTTAATGGTCCACCACACTGAGGCAATGCTCAAGAGGAAGCAAGCCAGTCGTATACGTGTTTCGATCCTGTCTCCTTCTCTCCCTGGTAATACAAGAGGACGCGCTCCGTGGCAAGCTCGTCAATGAGTTTGATCGTCTTGGGGATAGGAGTATCGGAGGCAGAGGATATATGGGAGGCTGAGACAAGTTGACGGGCACACTAATCGAGGAGTCAATTATTGCGACATGTTGTGGTCCAAAAGACGACTTACTAGCTTCACTCCAAGCCAAGCACGAAAATTGATACCGGATGGCGGAGCTTCGGGTTTAATATCGCGCTCACCCATCTCCACAACGACGAGGAACATTTTGAGGGCTAGTGGCAGGTCGCCAGAGGTATAAGCTGTCTCAGCGAATTGGAGGAATGTGAACGGATTTTGTGGTGCAAGCAGCAGTGCATGAGAGAGAGCCTGTAGGGCATGTGTGTATCTTTCCACACATTGGGACTAGGGCATACTGAGAAAAACTTCTTCACGCACTGATTACACGAGGAATAGATGTCTGCAAGCTCCAACCAACCTTCTACGTCGGTGTAGAAGGTATCGAGGAACTTCGATAGCTCTTCAACGGCTCTTTCATATTTTCCTGTTCGTCTAAGAACAGATATCCGTCGTTTCCAGGCCGCCTATGATGATGTCAACAAGAACATCCCCAAGAATTCCAATAAAACATACCGCGTTCGCTGAATCTTCCTCCAGCAATTGATCATAGTATTCAAGGACTGTATCCGGTGACTCTGTCGCTTCCATACGGATGCCAGTCAACACGTCAACTCGCGGTGAGCGCGGAAACTTGACCCCCAGTTGCTTCAGACATTCCTGCACGGTGCACAAGTTTGTCAAACCTAGGGGACAAAGGGTACCAGGCGCAGCGCATTACCTACATCCGCTATATCCAAACGACCCACATCTATTGATGCAAGTGCTAACTGTTCAAGAAAACCCCAGACTGATAAATGGTGTTAGAGTGACGTGGTTGCTGGTGAGAGGTGCTTGGTTCACCTTCGTCCCCAAGCTTCGCCGTAGACTGAGACTTGAGTGTGATACATCCCTGCTCGAAAGTATCCTGCGAGGCGCGGGTGTTATTGGTGCGGTACGTCGCGAGCCTCTCTAATGCAGTGGGGAGGGACATGTTGAGGATAAGCTGCTTAGATAATCCGTATTGTAGAGCCTCACTGTAGACTGAGTCAGGCCTCAGTCGTCACTTAACCTTTTTCAATGGGCCTCTGATAACTGGTTCTGCACGGAACATCCCCAACCAAGACGCTGAGGCCTGAGGAATAGGACTGTAGAAATCACTATTTTGCATTTCTCACTTCGTGAACTGTCTCGCTCAGTCATATCGATTGCTTTGACACCTCCAGATGTCAGATGATGACATTGTAGGTAAAATTTTTTCACCTGTTCTGGACTCGAACAACTATATCCAAGGAATTACCGTAGTCCTTGTATAATTGAATGGGCCTTCAAAGATTATCAGATTGAATACACGGAATCTTCCAAAAAAATTATACCTGATGTTCTCATCAGGTGTCTCTTACCACCTCCGTATGGGCTCGGGATCTTGGAGATCATGGTGTGTACCCCACATAACTCTCACATAAATATATGTATCACTGACACTCAACTGTCATGATAAGCGCAAAACGTTCGCTAAAGCTTGAACTTTCGCCGGTGTTACACGAGTGTCGTCTGAGGGATAAGCTGCCACACAATGCCCATATTTCATGGCATCGCAGAGTTCTTAATATTTAATCAATTGGATATTTGCATACACGCTATTGTTCTCAATCTCTGGAGAGGTGAGACTGCGATTTTTGTCATTCGTCCTTCTACTGACACTAATCTAAGGCATCACCTGCTGATCTGGGTGACGCTATTAACGTTACGGACTCCTGATACTAGGTTGCTTCCCGAAGTACTTCTTCCCCGCGGGGCTGACTCGTGCCACTAATGTGGCATATCATCCTCCACAAACTCCAAGGCCCTGTATCAACTCCCCTCAATTCCCGCTCTAGCTATAGGCTAAAGGCTCAATAAATATCCAATTCAACCCTGAGGTGACAATGAGGATGGGTTCAAAGTTCGCATGCACTTGGCTGTACCAATGGTGCACTGCAAGCTATTTTTAACACTTCATCAACACTTCATCAGTACCGGAACTCGGTACGATATGGCCTGGAGCTCCGGCTAGCCTTAACGTTACGCGTAACAAATCCTGCTTCCATTGGTCTCATGCTCTTCCCACCTATAGTCCACGCTTATCAGTAACGTCAGCTGGACAGTGGATAGCAGAAAGAAGCGCTCCCATGTATCAATCGATCAGGCTTCCGCCTCTCACCGGTATCCGCTAAGCGATCGAGAGAACCCATGTTTAAAAGACCGGACGATTAACAGAGAAAACTACATCCTTCGTGGATTCCCCCTCACGTTCTCCACCATGACTGATATCTTGCCACAGAGACGATCATCATCGAGTGGCAGGGAGGAAGAGGAGAAGAACGTCGACGCGCAGGGCACTTTCCACCAGTCGCAGCTGGGCCTCAAGGCTAAGAGGAAGCACTTCTTCGCTCCAACTGACCAATCCTATGCTGACGCAGTTCACCGCGATGCCGAGACCGTCGAATTCACAGAGGAGGAAGAGGTGTGTCATTTCTTTCTCCACCGGTTTCTTCACTCATTTTCATTTCATTTTATAGAGAATTGTCAGAAGGAAAATAGACAAATCAGTTCTTCCTTTGGTCGTGTGCAGGTTCGTCTGTTTGATTTTTAACTTTCAGCACGACTATACTAACATCTCTTTAAAAAGTTACGTATGTAAGTAAATACAAATCCTCTTCCCCGTACAACCCGTTGACAAAAAGTGACTTGCAGTCAATCAGTTTGGTGAGTGATTCACATTCCTTAGTTATAAATTGTCCTAATCCTCACTTAGATCGTACCAACATGTGAGCTGCTCTAGGTGCACAAACCATTCACCGATTTATGAAATGCCTTTATCAGCGGAAATGCACATGTTATCAAGGCTTTCAACGAAAATTTTGTACGAAGATTTCATTTTCAACTGGGCGAGCGTACTAAAGCATGGGGCACTATTAGGGGATTACGAGTAACGATAGATGGACCCTTGCTTTGAGTATCTTCTATGTTGGCTACTGTGAGTCTTTGCAGATACATACTAACGCACTACTTCGACTCATCCTTCGCTACTTAGGCCTTTTGGAGATGCCCGCAAATAGTGAGGGATTCTCATTTTCCTCATTTTTACGATGACTAACCCAATCCTTCAGTTCTACAACGACGCATCGGCGCAAATAGATTGTATGAAAGCAACCTATCAGTGATTTATGTAACTAACTACGGGTATAGTTTCTTCATCGCGTTGTCACTCTGGGGTGTCGCCTCTATGTCCTTTGTGTACGCCAAGGGCTACGGAGCGCTTCTGGCCTTAAGGCAAGCCCCAATTCCAAGTATCTCGTGTTGTATTGTTATTGACCAAATAAATACAGAGTTGTTCTTGGTATCGGTGAAGCTGGGTATTACGCGGGCATGATTTATTATCTTTCTTTCTGGTATAAGCGGTACGTGCCTCTTCAGATATATACACACTCTTTTTGACCCTGGAATGAAATAGACACGAGCTTGCTATGCGCATCAGGTTCTTTTTTCTTTCTCTTCCCCTTTGCCGTCTTGTCTGAACTTAATGTCCTTCTTTTAGTCTTTGCATGACCGGAACCCTTCCTGGCGCAATCGGAGTGAATAAAAACTTTTTTCCCTCTAACAAACAACGAATACTAAGCATATTTTTTCCTAGGGCCTACTTGCATTTGGTCTTGTCCGTGCACATACCTCTCTTCTATCTGGGTTCGTTATGCTTCCAAAGAGATGAACCAGAACCTGACAATTTATATTTAGATGGCAGTTCCTATTCCTGGTACGTACAAACCCTCCTCGCCTTTCTGATAAGTTCTGAGTTATCCTCTTTCCTAGATTGAGGCCATCCCCACCCTCATCATGGCAGTGTCTATTCTAGTTTTCCTTCCATCTTTCCCCTTTACTGCGTCTTTCCTCACACCCAGAGAGCGCGCTATTGCCCAAGCACGACTCAACCGTGACCACAAACCTCAGTCACACGGTGGAATGACAGGATGGCAGGGATTCAAAGCCATTGTCTCTGATCCGAACGCCTGGTTGTTCACGTTAGTCTACGCTAGCTGTACGCTTACCGATTCCCTCTTGTGCCTCGAATCTGAACCTGCTGTTTACAGTTAATGTTGGTGTCGCCACTGTTTCGTATTTCCTGCCAACTGTGGGTGTAATTGTCTGACTCGTAATTACTGAAGTTGACGAAAGGGTTTATAGTTGATCCGAGGTCTCGGATTTTCGTCCATCAACGCTCAAGGCCTCACTGTCGCGCCCTATGCTGTCGGGTGGTTTATGGTGTTTTTCCAGGCCTGGCATAGTGACCGTACTAGGGACAGGGGTTGGCACATTATGCTCTCATGCGCTGTAGCCTTCACTGGATACCTTATCCTTGCCACCGCCGTTCACAAGAGTGTTGGTGCCGCCTACTTTGCCCTCTTCTTGGTCGTTGGCGGCAATTACAGCCTGTTCCCGCTTGTCATGTTCGTTTCTAATTCCCTAGTACAGCTTCAATCGTCACTGAATTTTTCTCATGCAGGAGTTGGGCTGCTAACACGTTTTCACCAACCTCGAAGCGTGGCGTTGGCACTGCATTTATTGTGTCGATCTCCAATTGCATTTCAATGTGAGCTTTCTTTTTGGTCATGTACAACTACTTTTTTCATCCTTGTCGGCCACGATTTAGCGCATCACCTCAAATCTACTTTGACCCCCAAGACTCTTTCCGAAAAGGCCATGCCATCTCTGCCGGGTATATAAAATTGATATTTTTTGTGAGAAGATTGTCGGGCTAATCTTCAACCAGGTGTCTATTTTTGTCATTCTCCGCCGCCTTCATTCTACGCACCCGTCTTTCTATGAAAAATAAGAAGAATGCCAAAACGGTGGCTGATTGGACTGAAGACGACAAAGCCGCAGCGGCTCCTGAAGTATGGGATAACGACCCCCGCTACGTTTTCATGACTTGAGGATACTAGTTACCATTGATTATGACGAAGAATACTTTCCTCCACCTACCAATATTTGTACATCGCCAAAAAATTGTAAATCCCTGAAGCTGTACCTGTTGTCACCTAGAGAATTTGCTGCGCATCATCCCACCTTCGACTGTCCCTCGGGTGGTGTGGAATTAAACCTGGTGTTCTTTAAGACCATTCATCTTTAAAACCAGTATCGTGAAGAATACATCTATTTTATGCATATCAATCAAGCAATAATGGGCGATCGGCATTGGTTCAGGGCTGGGGTGTGGCGCAAGCATACCACACGTAAGAACGGCACATCAATGCGGAGAACAATCTGGTGCAATCGCGCACAAAAAGAGAGAATCTTTTCAGATTGCCTAGGTGAATATTCATATTGGTCAAGGACCTCGAGAAGCGGACAGGGAGCTCATCCTGTGAGATCGGTATTTTGGAGGTCAGCAGTACTTACTATCGAGAGAAATCCAGGGAAACTTCAAATATCTACAAGATCTAAGAGATTGCGCTTCTTGTTTGCCCTGCCCAAGTTGTCCTGTGTGATATTATAGTATTGACCTGTTTTATATAAGAGGTCAGATGTGGCGAGATTGGATCCGCGGCCCGGCTGTTATGATCCAAACAGGGCCAATCAGAGTGCCTTCATTCGGAAGGTTGTTTTTTTGCTACCCCCACACTCAGTCCTCTGTAGTGCTTTGCCATCTGTGCACTCTAGGCTGTTATCCAACACGGACTCATATGGAAATGAAGGTGAAAAAATCTTGATATCCATCTTCTTTCAGCCTACTCGACAGCGGGCACCAACCAAGATACCTCAGGGGAGGAACAAGACAGCGATGAACCTGTCTCTATTGATGTATGATGACATTTTATTCACGTGGGTATGAGTCTCCCCGGCGGTTGTTTTGCGCATCGCATTGGCCTGTGATCCTTTTTCATCCATCTCGACCATTTTAATTTTTTGTCGAACAGATGGTTGATTTGTGTACAGGAGACTTAGCATTTTCTCCCTCGCCATGATTATATCATGGAATGGCCTTTCTTTTGGCCAAGACCGGAGTGGTACAACCATCCTCTATTTGGCTAATTCGAGTTGCCTGGAAAATACATGATAACTTGTCGTTGATTTCAAAAGTCTTAGAGCTCCGAGCATTATTGTTACAGCTCTAAAGGATCACGGCATCACAGCATCGCTCTAGATCAAAATATACCGTCACCCTCTCCCGCATAAGTGCGCTGGATTCTCGCGGTCTGCCTAGCCCATTCTCCAAATAATCGATGAAGACGGAAGACATAACCCAATCGACTGGCCTTATCTACGATTCCCCTGGTCTCGTGTATCATCCATCACCTACACCAATACCAAGCCCTTACCGCAATGCAAGCCGTAAGCTACATTGATCAGCAAAACGTCGCCTTCAATTTGCAAGGTAGCGTAAAATAGGGCGCCTTGGAACGTGCACCATCAAACCAGACAAACCCTAAAGGCACTACGGCTTGAATGCTCTACCTCTTGCTGTCCATACAAGGTTAAATAGCAGATTTCAATTTTTTCATAGCAACATCTGTTAATATGCTCATGGGTGCGCCCCCCATGAACCATGTAGATAACTTAAGGGACATTTCTACAAGGAAGACTAACAGGAACAAGGACCTCGGCTAAAACCCACATGCGACGGCAAAGTGGGAACGCCGCGGAAAAGCACCTTGACCACGGAATTAAGAGAGGATTATCTCTCAGCATCACTTTTACCGCCCTGACCGGAGGAGATTTCCGTGGAATGACAGCCACGCGCAGTCGTGGAGGTCATGTACAACCATATAAACCCGAGGACCCAACAAATATGCCAGAAACGATTCTTTTGGGCTGAATTAGTTATGTCCTGGAATCCGGTACGCACAATTGAAGAAAGTAAGTTTTTATATTTATTGCTATTGCCTGAGACGAATAATATTGACCTTTGGCTTCGATAGCGGATGCAGTCTTATGCGCTCCTGGGCATCTTCACGAGGTCGAAAATATTCTTCTCGATGGCAGAATCCAGAAGGTCTATAAACATCTTTGGCCATCCGTAAGGGATTTCTGGATCAAGTCAAAAGACAAATATGCAGACAAGACGTATATTGTCTTCGAGGAGCAGCGCTTCACTTACAAGCAAATCCATGAGAGGGCTGTTCAAGTGGCCGCATTTTTCCGCCACTCTTTCAGCGTTAAACAAGGTCACTTAATGTGCTCCAAGTCCTTTATTCTTTCCACTGAACAGACTACACCTTCCCAGGAGATCGTGTTGGAATTTGTTCCCGCAACTGCCCCGATTATCTCGTATCCTTCTGGGCAGCTCGTACGCTCCATTGTTTGTTTTTTTGAGGAAGTAATTTTTAATGCCTCTCCAGATCTCCTGGGGGCCGTCCCCGTTTTAATCAATGCGTGAGTAAACGATGTCCTCGCCGCTATTACTGAACTTTAATGACTAGGAATTTGCAGATGGCTCCCCCTTGAGCCCCTGAGATTCTGTCTTTCACACACCGAATGCAAAGTGGTCATGGTCGACGCTGAGCGCGCTGATAGGCTCGCACCCGCTATGCCCGGCATTCTTCGTGAATCAGCCACAGCGACCGCATTTTTAGTCTTCGACGAACGCGCGAATGGTACTCTCTGGCAAGGAATGGAATTCTTCAGCGAAGTTTTTGATGCGTATAATGGCACTGTGGCGGATATCATGACACAAGTTCCAAATATTTTACCTGAGGACAATGCCCTTGTCATGTTCACTTCTGGTGCGTCCACCACTAAATATGAAACTGAAACTGAGGCTGACCTTGCTGTTCATTCAATAGGTACCACTGGGATGCCCAAAGGCGTGCTCAGCACCCAGCGACAATTTCTGACAAACATCCCCAACGTGATGTGACGTTCATCTCCACTTGATTCCTGCTTGACTGAATTGGTTCACAGGTCATGGTCGGGAGTCTCCGGGCGGCAATTCGCGCGGGGGGCGAATACCCTGACTTGAATGTACAAGATGATCCCCAGAAAGGCCTATTGATTGGGGTACCGCTTTTCCATGTTACGGGACTGACCAGTTTCACGGTGTGTGGC
Source organism: Sphagnurus paluster (assembly GCA_018282025.1). NCBI lineage: Eukaryota > Fungi > Basidiomycota > Agaricomycetes > Agaricales > Lyophyllaceae > Sphagnurus > Sphagnurus paluster. The sequence goes on from JABCKI010005948.1 coordinate 16,986, forward strand.
ACCAGTTAAATCAAATGCTAATACTTAACCTTCTTACTACCTGGTTCCAGATGCTCTCCACTTTGATGGGGATGAAGATAGTCCTAACCCCAAAGTGGGTTGTCGAAGAGGGTGAATTCCTATTCCACCTGAGTTTTGACTCTGGAGACTGATCCTACTTTGTCACCTAGCCGCAAGGTAAATGCCGCAAATGATGACCCTTAAAGGGTCCACAATAACCTTATTTGGATTGCCAGATTGATCAAGAGGGAAAACGTCCGTGTTGCCGGGGGGTACGTTACGATCACAGTTTTCCCTTATCATTAATGAAAACCTCTGCTCAGTGTCCCCGCAATGGTTTCCGACCTGATCGAGAGCTCTCTCGTAGGCTACGAAGTCGATGGACTATTGTTTGGCGGCTCGCCCGCCCCTGATACGCTGGTCCCAAGAGCTCGTGATGCATTTCCCTCCGCCACCATGTATGGGATATCTTCCAAGGCTCATGCTACACTCCAACTAAAAAAAATTGATCACAGGATGCAAGCATATGGAATGACAGAGACAAATTCTGTTGCTGTATCGGTAGGGCCGCTTTCACCGCGGCGATATTTCGTACTGAGTGCTCTCTCTTCTCTTGGCGCCACAGATTGCTGGTGGTGATTACACCGCACGGCCCACTAGCACGTGAGCCAAGTTTCTATTTGATGAATACTTCATCGATACTGATATTATCTTCACCAGAGGTCTAGCGTCCCCTGTCAATGAAATTATGATCGTGCGTGAAGGTAAACCCGTTGGTCCTGGAGTGTCTGGGGAGGTTTTGTTGTAAGTAAAATCACTGACATTGAAACTTTTCCTATTATTTATTTTACCAACGTTACAGGCGCGGACCCAACATAATGCAGTGCTACTGGCGCGATCAGGGTCAGTCGCGAAGCATCCCTCATAGACATACACCCCTAATGTTGCTCCAGAGGCGACATCGAAATCTATCACAAATGACGGATGGCTGCGTACCGGAGACCTCGGATTCCTAGATAATGAAGGATTCCTTTACATTAAAGATAGGAGTAGGTCTCGCTGATCTATTTCCGATTCCACAAGTGACTTACTTGATATTCAGTCAAAGACATCATCATCCGTGGTGGAGAGAACATTGTAGGCCAGACCATTACGTTTGTCTTGATGAATTACTGATTTCAAAAACACAGGACTCTGTGTCTGTTGAGAATGCACTCTATCGCGATCCCCGAGTCCTGGAAGCTGCGGCGGTCGGTGTTCCCGACGAACGCCTTGGGGAACTTGTGGCAGCGTCAAGCCAGCCTTCCGAGGCAGAGTCGCAGGCGCCGAGTTGATCGCCTTGGCAAGAAAATAGTATGTACAGCACATCCATTCATAGGGCCAAAGAATGTTAACGGAATGGGACAATGTAGTCTTCCAAGGTTTGCAGTGCCAGTAATGATTGTTGTGGTCGATGAACAATTCGGTAGGTTTTCGGCTTCCGAACCAGCTAGTCACCTATCCTGAAATTTCTATCTCCTTCGCAGAGCTCACGCCTTCAGGCAAAATCATGAAACCGCAGCTACGTGAACTGGCGCGGCGCCACTGGGCCGTACGAGCCAGCAAGGGGGAGGACAGAAACCCTCCCTCGGCCAATCTATAAGAATTTGACTTACCGCATCTGTTCGCCTTAATTTTGTGCAATGGTTTCCACACTCTATGACCGCTCGAATTTTCTCTCTTTCATTCACACTGTGTCGATTCTGATTTTTATGTAACATTTATGGGAACTTTTGTACTATAGGTTACGCTCTCCGCGAAATATGGAAATTTTACATTTCCGATTCTAAATAAGATAGCCAAGGCATTCCATAGCTCTCGCCCTGGTCGTTTCGCTCAGGACGGTCATAGATACTCCACAAATTGGGAAGGAGGACACATGGCCATGAGGAAAAGTAGCAATGCGTTGATATTATGCCCGTAAGAGGAGCCCTGGGGCAATTTGAAGGTAGAATGAAACCTCACATACGGCCCGCAGTGCACGGGGTTTAGAAACTTGTTTGTAAGTTATCATAGCCGCTTTTCCGTTTTTCCTGTATTTTGGGAATCAGGGTCGTTACTTTTGATGAATGATCAAGCTCCTAAGAATGGGTTTTTGTATTTTTGCAGGTGAATAGAAGTCCAAAAAAGCAACACATTGCGATGTACGAGCCCAGTAGTCATTGGCAATGACTATGCCACTGTCACACAAGTCATTGTCAATGACCTGGTCGCCGTTACGAACGTTATCCGGAACGAGGTTGAGGCCTTAAAAAGAACTGGATTCAACTCCTCTTTGACACCAATTCAACGCACTTCTCTTTAACCACTAATGTCTCTCAACATCGCAATCATCGGCGCAGGCCCCGTTGGTCTGACGCTCGCTCGCCTTTTACTCGCCTCTCCATCGAACGTCAACGTCACGATCTTCGAACGCGATGCGTCTGCCTCGGCGCAGATGACCAAAGGAGGCACGCTTGACCTCCACGCCGATACGGGCCTCGCCGCGCTGGATGCCGCTGGCCTGCGTGAGGCTTTTGACCGCGTTGGACGATACGATCCGCTATCGGGGGGCACGGCCTTCGCAGACCGTGAAGGGAACCGTGTATTCGAGATGCCTATTAGCGAAGACGAAGCCAACAAGCGCCCTGAGATTGATCGCGGGGATCTCAGGACACTACTCCTCGACGGAATTCCCGAGGGTACTATCCAGTGGGGCGCGCGCGTCACCTCCATCGCAAGCGACGGCACGTTGTCTTTGGAAGGTGGGCGCGAGGTCGATGTCAGCCAGTACGACCTTGTTGTAGGGGCGGATGGCGCCTGGTCAAAGGTGCGCGCGCACATGAACGCGGGAAAGCCCGTCTACTCGGGCCTTGGTGGATTCGAGATGCATATTGAAGCGCCGGATGTTAAACAACCGGGACTCGCGAGTGCAGTCGGGCATGGGCTATTGTTTGCGGTTGGCGGTGGGCGAGGGATCGTCGGCCAACGCCTGGGGAGCGGTGCGATCATGCTCTATGCGATGATACGCACACAAGGCCCGGAGGATATTGCGGCGATCGTGGATAGCCATGGAGGCGACTGGGCGCTCGTGAAGGAACATGTCAAGGGGATCTATGAGGCGCATGGTTGGGGAAAGGAGTTACTGGGGTGGTTTGATGCGGCGGAGCCGGCGACGATGAGGGCTTGGCCATTGTATGAGTATGAGCTGCCGAACGGACATGTGTGGGAACACGTGAAGGGTTGGGCGATGCGGCACATGTGATGACGCCGCTGGCGGGCGAAGGCGTGAATACAGGCATGAGGGATGCCCTGGAACTCTCGAAGAGGATCTGCGCATCGGAGACAGGAGATCAACTGGACGCGGCGGTCAAGGAGTATGAAGAGGAGATGTTTGCGAGGTTGCGGCCGTATATGTTCAAGACTATCGGCATCAAGGACGGATTGTTCAGCGAAGGTGCACCAGGGTCATACTTAGATACGTTGAGGGAGGTTGCCGCCAGTGGAGACCACTAGACAGTGTAAATTAGTTGGAGCAAGTCTTTACAGAGTTCGATACAGCGACCTCCGAATATTAGTGCTTTTCGAGATTTTTGTACCTTGTATTGCTGAGGATTTTTGGTGCAGTACTGGGTATTGGCAGGCGATCCATCCCTGCGCGCGTCTGATACACATATACAGGCCTAGGTTACTGAAATGAGATATTCATATTGAAGACGCCAGATGAAAGTAGGGCTTTGAAGCCGGAGAGTGCCGGAGAATGTTGTCACCGACCGTTACTGTCGCCGCTATCGCTGAGCGCTTGAACGGCGACAGCACTGCTCTATCTAGGGAGTATCTCGGATCTATCGATTTGTACAGGTGTAACTTCCTGACATGTGTTCACCTTATCCTGCATAAAGTCGTCCAAGGCACACTTTCAGTGCGGCTGGTATCTATCTCTTATCATCTTATTATCTAATCAACAGGTGGAATCTATGTACGCAACCTAGAATCTTCTTTTTAGTAGTCACCGCGATTCATCAATGAAGTCTGCAGATTCCACGAAAGGGTACGATATAATTAGACACTACCATGGATCACCCGTGTTGACAGGATATTAGCGCCACCGTATACAGCCATTCTTTTTCCAGGAACAGAATATGCTTTCGGTAGGCTTTAAAAGCTCCACCCATGAGTAGAGATGAAGTACGACGAACTCCCCAACTATGAATCCGGACCAAATCTCGCAGATTCAGTCCTTTGGAGAAATCTTCCTCCTTGACCTTGGCAGTGTGGTTACAGTTTCTTTCCTCTACGGTGGTTGTCTTATCATACTTCATCACTGTCGCTTCCTGACCAACACACAGGAGTGCTCTTCTTGGCGACTGGAATAGGAAGCTTCATCTTACTGTGCGTGAACATGCACTAATCCTCATTGCCGGCTGCCGCTGAGCCTCCAGTCACTAGGGATAGGCGCCGACAGAAAATGAAGGAGCGCAATCCAACGGGGTGACTATAACTGCAAACACCATAAACCTTATCACTATTACAGTATCATTCGTCCTTGGAACGGTATTCTTTGGTCAATCCGTCGCAGGATTCGCATATTCAATCCGGACGACACTCATAGACAACCCAGAAATAGATCGTGGAAAGATCCACGAGACAAACAGTGCGATGTATCCTCTTACCGTCATCGGGAATTTAACTTCACAGTTAATGGTGAGTAGACAGTCGTTGTTGAGAGCATCACTGATTTTTATTTCCCAGCCACTCATCACCCATGCCTTTATGTCTGGAGGGCGTGGATTTTGTTCTGTGGCAACCGCGGGATGATGATTTGGCCTGTTTTTCTGCTACTGGCTGACGATGGTGAGTTATAAAATGAATTTTGCACTGAAAATGTCAGCCCGGTTCATGTGTCTACCAGTGGTGAATGTCGTGTACCTCAAATATACTTCCTCTACATCTGGGGACAAAGAAACCCAAAATGGTGCAAGTAAATTATTAGCAAATCTCTACATCTCAATCGTTGGTTTATCTTTGGCAAAAATTTTGCAACGTCCTTGCTCGTATTCTGGAAATTTTGGTACGTTCCTCCCTTCAAGAAGATTTTTGACTTAATTTCTGGTTTTTAGGCAGTGTAGAAATGTTTCCCGGAATAATTTGCCCTATTCTAAGGAGCAAAAGGTGCTGCTAATAATCTTCAAGTCTGGTGTAGTCTTTGGGCTATTTCAGGTATTTATTCATTGATATTTAAATATTATCTTTTACACGGATTTATTTCATCTAGACGGTCATTATAGGCCTAACATACTCCTCATTTGTGCCTCTTTCACCCTTCAATCGTGGTGTTTCGACAACCATGACTATTTACTGTATTTTCAGCGTTCGTCTCGTGACGTCGCTTCACTCAACAATAACACCTCCTGACATCAACTATAGGCAATTTACCCCACATTTGCACTCATTTTGATCAACAGCGTCAAAGGTACATTGCCGGTGCTTATTCAAGCAGACGAAAGAAGCATTCATACCAATGCTACATCCAATACAGCAAGCGAAGAGCGGGATTTCAGTCCGGTTGCTATCAGCAGCACTTCTGAGAAGGGTGTCGATGTCGAATTAGGAACAGCGGGACAGTAAGATAGTTCTGCTTATCTTGTAACTGGACATGGAAAATATAAGAAGTAAATGTTGGAAGAGAGATCACCGATGATACATCATCGGTGGATGGCGATGTCGGTTGGCCGCTGTAACACAAAAAAAAAGAAAAGGAGGTAAATTTGAAGACAGTAAAGCAGTTTGGGTTGGTTGAACGCTAGTATCTAGTAGCATAATGGTTGTTAATTCAAATGTACACTAGTCGAAGAGATAATGGGTTGGGAGTCACTTCCGTACCAACGTGAACTATGGCAACAGAACCTGGACTGCCCCATTTTTGACCAGCCGAACTATAAGCCGACCGATCAGGGTATAAGCCGACCGGTCAGGGTATAAGCCGACCGGTCAGGGTATAAGCCGACCGGTCAGGGTCCGATTTTGATCCCGGCACCAGCTTATTAATAATATATTTCAACTTGTTC
>JABCKI010005949.1:0-23034 GCA_018282025.1 Sphagnurus paluster
AAACAGCCAAGACTTTCGCCATCGGCTTGCAAACCTGTCTCTTCTGCAAACTAATACTGACAGTGCACCAATTTATCCTCCTCACCGACGACCCTGAGCTTTAGCACGCGCGCTCTTGAGCCCGCGCAACTCTTTTCTGACTTCAACAGCGACATCCAACTACCGCGCCTACCAGATAATGTTCCTTCTCGCAGCCGTGATTATCGCGCTCATGATTTTCGTATCATGTTACTTGCCGACGCTACAAACCTATCGTCGTATACAAAGACCTCAAATCAAACATTTGTGATGTGAGCGCGCGAAGCCACTCTCGCTTGTATATATATATTACGCTCAGCGCTGAGTACTTACTCTCGGTGCCAGATCTACTTGCAATATTCCAACCAGCCAACCATTAGTCCCGTTCAAAGTTAAACGTTAAACCACGACTTTCGCGGTCGCGGTCGCGGCTCGTCACCTGACGCTCAATTTGAGAGTCCGCTTGTAACGCCTGCATGAGCATTACATTGAGACTGAAGGTTACCAAAGGTATGCAATACTGATGACCCAATAAGACGTACCACTATCGCTAATAAAGCTATTAGAAATGTCAAGAATAATTATGGCTAGTGCGAATTTATTTACACGAACATCTATCTACCTTGAGACTTCCCCAGCCATCATTCACATTCATGAAGCTTTTTTTGGTGGTCTTTTCATGTAGGAAAAATGGATAATTTTTCTCTCGATACAGAAAGAATTTTCCACAATTTAAACTAAGATTACGAGAGCCGCGACCGCGACCACGAAAGTCGTGGTTTAACTTTGAACGGGACTATTTTCTTGTTTTCCTCCGATCAGCCTGGCCTCACTCTACCCTCAGATGCTCACTGATGCTCATCACTCATTCTAGGCGCACTCAATGCCACGCGTCTACCTAATTTCTCAGTGGATATCGGGTGACCTCCAAAGTAATTGCAAGAGGCTTAAAAGGCAGTATTCAGGTACAGAAATATCGGGCACTACGGAATGAAGTCTACACCCTACGCCAACTATTTTCTCATGCCTTCCACAAAAAGTGACCGCGTAAAGGTTGACTGCTACCATGCCCCTAAAGAAGTCTAATGCGAAGAAGAAAACCAAAAGGGCCAAGGGTGGAACGTCGAAGGATATTGACTCAGCATAGGAGAGATTATCTCATACAGCAAAGGTGAGTATTTACCATTTCCTTGAATGAAATATTCCTCAACCTTCTCAGCGTATCAGAGGCTGGACTATCCTCCAAAACACCAGAACAGGCTGTGAACAAGGTGTCGGCCCTCTATAATGCTATGGACGACAAAAAAGAGCCCTTTGACTGCCAGCCCCGAGTCCTACATGTTCGCGTATCTCGCCACATTAGATGCACCACCCCCGCTGCGAAAAACCATAGTGGAGATGTTTGCAGCCCGCGTTGCGCATGGGAGGGCATCGTGACGCATAGAGATGTGGGCTGTATGGGAGTCGGCTCCCAATGATTTGACTATGGTAAGGTTACTGTTTTCTTTTTGTAAAATAACAGTTGCTGATTATTGTGTTTCTTTCCAATGAAACAGGGTCATTCTGTCGTGAGCTTCAACGCTTTCATCATCGCATGTGATATCGAGACGCACCTCGGTGCTATCATCAACGCTGCGGAAGAACTCTTTGGCAAAACAAAACTAGAACTCGAGACACTCACTGTGTATGTCGACTTCATCAGTGCCCCACCAAAGCTTTTCGTAGAGTAGAGCTTCAGCACGCTCAATTCAGATTTCATCGAGATTGCAGTAGCGTTGCATCTTGGAAAGCCTACTGCATACACGATACCGCAAATAAAAAAGCCGGTCGATCTATTCGGGTGGGTGGCTACCGACTCGGAGTGGAGAGAAGCCAATTGTGAAGCGGATACAGAGAAAGGAGTGACCTATGTTAAATGATAAGTGACAAATACTATCTGTCGCAATATCCTCGCAAAGAATCGTGTCTGAAATATTAACGTAATCCAAACTGTTACATTGATCGCGAATAGACACGGAATTAATATACAAGATGGCCAGTTATATGCTGCCAAGACTAGGTTGCTTTAAGGAATGTGGTACATAGGGAGTATAACAAGGTAAACAAGTCCGTGATAGGCTTATAGCTCATAGATTTGTTGACTAGTTCAGAAGCGCTCGCTCTCGCTTCCATGCATGGAATCGATTGTCAAGTGGAACGGCACTGGAAAAATCCAAAATCTCGATTTGGGGCGTGTTTGCAGCGGCAATGCAGACCCTACCGATGCCCTCATCGAACGCAATTGCCGAGATACCTTTGCTTGCGTACAGCTCGGCGGATGCAGCGGGTATGGGTAGTGTTCCGTAGATGTTTACTGGCATTTTCGGAAGCCCACGGCTCAAGATGGTGGGGGAGTGGCGGTTGACGCGGTTAACGGTATAATCCTTGCGAGCGAACTCGGGGTTGATGTATCGTCTTATGCGAAAGGCTTTAGGGTTGTCCGTGCGGTCATCGCGGTGGGTCGTGTAGACGAGACAGCGGAATGAGCCTGGAATTATGTGGGCAACGAACGGATCCGTGTGATGTCGCGTTTGGAAACAGACCCAGTTGAGGACGTAGGTATATTTCTGTACACCTTGAGGAGTGACCTCTAGTTCTGGCCATACGACGTAATGGATGATTGCTGTTGGGTTTTGGGTCTCCATAAACACAGATATAGGTGGAAGTGGCTGCGATTCAGCTTGGAGATAATACGGCTCTCCATGAGTGGAAGGACCCTCATAATCCGATATATGAGCAACTCGAACAGCTTGCCTCCCCAGAATGTACAGGCTTTTAGGTTCTCCGATGTAGCATGTGCCGTCAAGTTCCTGAGGCAATTCAAAGATCTCGAGGATGTTCAAAACCATGGGGACCTCCGGGGAAGCCGGATCCAGTCCCAGGTAGACAGTTCGAAACAAAAGAACTTCATTCTGGTTTGGGAGAACACGATAGGCACGAATTTCATGATCCTATGAAGTCGTCAGCGGTGATCAAGGGACTGGAACATGGTGTCTCACATTCTCTTGGTACTGAGGGTGCCTCCCTAGATTTAACGTCGTCACGGAGCTACCAGCGATGTCAATGATGACAAGTTGATCAGGTTGTGCCAGACTAAGCATCGGTGCCCCACGCTGTTCATACAGTGAGACATGTTCGATCGGATGCCTTGCTATAGCTGATGCGACTTGACGAAAGGGACCTTTCATATGGGCCAATGCAATCAATCTCACCTCCGGTGATTGAGGGAGCAAACGAGGATCAGCAAGAGCCTCGAGCCGATCAAGACTGACCGAGAGACAGAGCAACTCGTTGACAACAGGGTACGCCGGATCGATTTTGGTTTTGAATCCGTACTCGGAGGGATCAATGCTGCAGAAGAGAATAGTAAGCAATTGTTCTAAAGCTTACGCCACGTTTTGCTCACTTCGTTGGTCCACCTTCTGCCCAGGTCCTGCGCACGTAAGTCATCATGATAACTTGTTTCCCCTCGTGTTTCATGTATTTCGCCTGAAGCTTGAAAGCCTTTGTCCGGGTTGGAGCTCGACAAATGGCTCGGGGACCGAGGGGGTGATCGAGGCAGTATATCACAATCCAATAGCGGTCTTCTGTATGTATAGAAGCGACGAGATATTTTCCTCCTGGTAGGATAACCATGTCCAGGACAGAGGAAGCATTTGTGAAGACCGAAGCATGGGATCTGGGCACCGTGTGTTTCTTTCGCCAGTTGTCTTCCAGTGAAATCGCGCGCGATACAAGTTGCTCAAACTCGAAGTCGGTGTCTTTAAGGGCGTAACGAAATGTGGGTCGGATCGGGGGGACATTCACGTTAAGCTCGACCAAGAAGCGCTTCCAGATGATGGGCTCATGAGTGAGAAGAAAGAAGGTTTTGTTGACCTAGGATATTCATCAGTCTGATTTCGAGGACGGTTCAGTGAACGGCCACTCACCCTCCTCAGACACATGATCTCCTCAACCGATAGATGTGGGAAGATGTAGTCCACGAAAACATCCATAGGCACCCGTTGGATATAACATGTCGTAAATAATCCAACTTGTGAGAGCAGATATTTGGGTAGTGTAGTTGCTGCTGAGAGTGTTTGGGTCAAGTGCATTGCGGAGCGAAAACTTAGAGATGTAGTGCAGAGGATTCCTTGGTTTAAATATATGTCGTCCAGATGTTTTGCGGCCAGCACAATAATTGGAGTAGAAGGGGGGATGAGGGAACAAACGTTGCCTTAGTAGCCTTGATATACCTGCCTTGAATAAGCTCATTTGATGCACCATGTATTCTCGATGTGCTGGAAACCTTGTATTGCGTGGTTCACAGGGAGCGAGAAACAATAACCACCAAGAAGGAAGACAAGGCAGTGATTTAAATACAAGGACCGCCTGTCAACGCGTGGTGACGTAATCACTTCAGCAGATCGTCCCGACTACGAATTATTCAATCTTATTGTTTTTTGGTATAGAAATAGTCAGATATATAGATTCAAAGAATTCAGAATGATATGCTAGATTGAGGCACGATTTAGTGACTACCACTACTCATCGTATAATCTTGCGAGCTTGCCGCTAATCTAAGTATCTCACTGAGTCCGCCAGAAACTAGAATATCTTCCTGAATTGCCTAGATGAATTATTGCAAAGGGCGTAGAATTTCGATCCTACGGGGAAAATGCATTTGAACAATCGTGAGGACTGTGGCGTAGGACCCGGGTTATTCTTCCGACAGAAATGATGACAACATTGATAGTAATCTCAAGTAGCGGTTACAAAAATAAGAATAAGCGGGGAAAAGGGGCTTGCATTGTGCACTATTTTAACATATCGGCCAGCCTGTACACGATGATATAGACTCGCTAAAATATCAAATTAATAGCAAGTGAGATACGATGCAAGATCGCGAGTTGGAAAGAAATGTATGTAAATGAGTGTGTATTACGGTCATGATAAAGATATAAAATTACAGTGACCGTGTGCAATGTTCAGTCCGGATGAATAAGTATAGATAAAAAGTGCGAGTCAGGTGCCAAAGGAACCTGACTATATTCCGTACCCTATGCGATCCTCGTAGTGTCCCCCCTTCACATCTACAACGATGGGCATACTCTGGGTGGTATTGAGGCCGGGAGTGTTGAGCCCTGTAGATTGGTATCGGTGATGGCTGAGGCCGCTCGAGCTATTGCTGCCAATCGATAGTGGGATGCCAGCCGCCGCCCTCTCCTGTCTTTTATCAAACAGTTTGAGATTGAGGAAGACTCTTGTTCCCATCGTCACGGTCATCAGAGTCGAGAACGGGACAGCAGTGGGCTTTATCTGGTCGTATTCAGCGCCGAGGGCCTGAATTGATAAGACAGTGATGTTGGTGACTGCGGTGAGCAAGAAGTACACCAAGTTGTCGCGATATATCTGTTTTCCAACGCGTGACTTGGTTGTCGCGAGGTTGCCGTGCAGCTTCGCGAGTGTCAAGAGCAAGACGACAGTGTCGAATGCTACAGATGAAGCATAGCTGATTGGTGCCCAAGAGACGATGGGGCGCATTTGGCAGTTAGATCCGAACGCTGTCGCTGGGCCAGTGATGGCCGAGTACTGAGTCGCGACAGCAATCTAATAGATGTCTGATTTTAGCAAACTACACACGTCAATGAGAGATGTACTCACCCAGCATGTCATCATAGCTAGGAACATCAGAGCCACAAGGGCCTGCACGACCTTCACTCCATTCCAAATGGCAAGGACACGGTAGCAGAAAATGCCGCCAGACGATGCCACAACGAGTACAGCTCCCACTTGGCTTGTTGTGACAGCAACCTGGCAGTATTGGCTTTGTATCGACGTGAAAAACAACGACGGAAGGGTGGCAATAATGCCAGAATATCGAAGAATGACGAAGCTTGAGGCGTATATCAGCAGATATTCCAAGGGACAATAAAATAATCCACTCACAACCATGTCGGAGGTGCACGCCAAATCTTCTTATCTTTCGTCGAGTAGAGGGCTATCTCATCTGGTAGTTGGGCGAAGCTATGAAATAGCGATGAGCGTTAGATTGATCAAGAGCGGTATGTAAACGTACTAGTCCCATAAGATAATAGCAAAAGCGACTGCGACAGTAATCGCAATTTTCACTGGAGGAGAGATCTGTTCAGTCAATGATTAAACGCGAAGCAGCACCACATACCCAAGTTACCCTGCAGTACTAGATACTGCTCCAGCGTGAAACCGGGAGGCAGAAAGATCTGTGCCGTATTCGGTGGTGGCTGGGAGTCCATGACTGTCAGAGGCCGTAGATGGAGTAGAGTGGAGGGGACGGAAAGCGGGGACCGGGGGAGCACTACCTGAATCGCAGCATCATTGGCCTGTTAAGAAGGAACCCAGTCTTCGAGGCCTCCGTATCCAGTCAGGCAGTGTGTCATTGATGGCGCTATGTATCATCTCATCCTCATCTGACCATCTAGCCCGCATGAGTTCAGTTTGATAGAAGAAGACCTTCCTCCATCGGGTACGGAATGATACAGGAGCTTGTAGCTCCTCTTCCCCGAAAGAGTAGGCATCTAATTCTTCCTTGGAAAAGGAAGCCCATGGGGCGCCGTTATTAATAGTTGAGAACTGACTGAAAAAAGAACGTGATTCGATGAGCAGAGTAAGATCGTGAAGAAATGTTCGAAGCAAATGGTGGCGTTTTTTGCAATTACCAATGGCCGAGAGCTGGGTATGCTTGAGTCGCTCGCGACTAGCGCTTGCTTGTGTTTACAACTTGTTTACAAGAAATGTTCGGGATGGAATGGGATATCGGTGGCGGCCGATCCGCCATCGCGCACCCTCGGCGCGGTTGACATGACTCTAAGCGACAAGCCCGCGAGTCTCCATGCATCCTCGGGTCGATCTCCTGCCCTACGATCGAAATATTCATGAAACTGTTCAAGTGCTTAAGCCCTTCTCCGCAACCACTGTCAAGAGAACTGGCTGTCTCACCTGATACTTCACTTGGTGGGTGACTGAGCTAATTTTTTACTGAAGAAAATACAAGCTCTCGCTACATACTCTGGTCTGGTGATCTTCCCGTCGCCTGTGTCTGTACTGTGATTCTCTAATCTTATTCATCGATGTGGAACGAACTTTCTTGCTCTGAGTCTTGGTGCTTACATACGAGTTACCGACTGGCCTTTTTCGTGGCCACTCTTGGTTTACTCAATGGGTTCTACTGAACTTTGATGGAAGGTTTGCACTGGGGACATTGGCCATGTGCCCTATGAGAGTTCTGATCGACTTCCGGTGAGTGCCTTCTCTTTCAGTACATGTATGATGCGTGGATGGCGGCCAATGGTAAGAATCTTGCGCAGGCTACCAGTTAAATTCAAGTGTTTTCGTTTTCGTTTACCTCAATTCGCTATCGACCTGAATACTCGGACACGTATTCAAAAACATACGAGCACGGGAGCTCCGACCTCAGCGCTTCACTCCGAAAGTACACGTGGCTCTAGAGAAATTTCCATCCGTTCGGATAGGGATCTGGAGTTGCCTAAGTATGACATGCTTCCTCGATGAGATCCCTTCCATGAAACGCGATCCTTGGTTTACCGACGGATCATTTTCCTTCTGCGCTCGGGGGTTTTTCTCTCTCGCTGGCAGTATCGAACCCCGAAAGGCAATGCGAAATGCATTCGCTGCGGAAGATATTTGAAAGAGTCTACTCTGGCCTTGACGATTCTTCAGCGCACCAGACAATTGTCACCAGCGAGAGATTGACCCAAATACAAGGAATAGAATATGATTATTATGAACTCAACTAACAGGACTAGCCTCGATGATCGAGTCGACTGCCCTCATGTGGTGTATTTTGTCTACCTTGAATCCGCTCTTCTCAACAAGCTTGACCATCTCATCTTCTGTGCGTGTTACTCCGTTGTTTAACGCTAGGAGCTGCATGCTAGTCGTCCGTACGAAGCGCCCACTAGAATCTCGCAGTAGCATCTCGCACACGACCAACTTTGCGCTCGGGTTCGGACCTGGTGTTGCGAGCATGGCTTGACGTACATTTCGGAGAATCTCTACTACTTGATCATCTGTCCAGTCGTGGAGGACATGTCTGATCAGGTACGTTGGCTGGCCTCGCGGGATGCAAGTCTCGTCAAGCGTGCTAGCTAAAAAGTTTCCGGGAGCGAACGACACGCGAGAGGAAGCCGCCACTGGCTGCGTCATCCAGGTCTAGAGCAAACTAAGGGTGAGTTCAGGGATATATTATAGCCGAATGCGTCACCAACTTTCTTGGCGTTCGCAATCGTGGTCGGGATATCAAAGATTATGAACTCAAGAGGCCCATTCTGCTCCTCCTTGAGCAGGGCCATCTCAAGAGAGCCAATGCCACCACCAACATCGACGATCGGTGTTGTCAGTTGGTTCCACGCGTAATCTGGAAACGCAGTTCAATTTCGACTCATTGTTACCAGGGAAGTCACGTACCAGTAACTACGTTTCCGTTGGCCATGCGATGGAGTTGCTGCATAGCTTTACCCATTCGACGGCCACGCCATTCCTGGTCAGCCATCCACTCGAACACCGACTTGTCGAAGTTGAATGCAATATTCACTGCCGGGAGCCTCTTTCCCTCGGCTGCTGGTGGCTTCGAGGCTTCGAGAAGATATGATGTAGCTTTGAAACCTTCGTCGCAACTGTTCTTCATATAAGGTGAATAAATATCAAGTTTCAAAATAAAACTCACACAAAGCCCACAGCATCCTTGAGACTTTCTGGATGGCTTTCCTTCAATACCTCGGAGAGATGGTTATTCTTGTAGACCTGGGTACCGAATCCACCAACTTCCTCGAAATAGTTGTGTTTTGTGAGGCAGCTCATTGCAATACCTATCAATAACCGTTCAATCGAGCGTCCCAGGGACTTTTGCAAGCAACTTAGCCCATACTTAAGAAGCGCGGGTCCGCACCAACGGCCTCGCCAATTTCGGTAACGGTCTTCGTGTCCTCTCCAATAACATCTGGGACGCCCAGCATGCTCACAAAGCCCAGAGCGGAGCTCTCCTGACACGATTCTATGCGACGGGGAACATTAGTACTATTCACGCACGGCGTGACAAGCTGTGCTTACCTGCGAGTAGCACGGTATATTCAAGGCGTCCCAGAACATTCTGCAATAGATTATTGCAGAGCTCCTGGACGCGTATTTTTGCATTGTATAGCGCTATCGGATCGTTCTGAAGTGCGGAGGTATCGAAGTGTGCCTTCGTGAGGTCAAGAATCTGCTCAGCGAGTGCGACAGGCGTGACGTTGAGCGACATGGGAGAAAATGTGGGGAAGGACTTGGAATCAAAAGCAGCGATTTGTACGGCTTCGTGACTTATCAAAACCGTAGCGATTCAATACTAACACCAGGTAATGAGGTATTTGATGTGGCACTAGCACGTGCATGTCAGATATCAGATATCAATCCAGCGCGACCCATGTCAATTTGAAAACAATAAATCTCACTGCCATGTACCACGTCGCTCTACACACGTGGATCAATATCGGAGGTGGTTTGGCGCGGCTACTCTTCTTTCCCCGCCATTTGAGCTCACACCTCGGCTCACCTTTCGGTTACTTGGGCGCACGCGAGTCTCGCGCGACGCGTGTCGTGGATTTGACATTGATCGATCATATATACACGCACGGATCATTGATAGCACATACGCATCTCCGAATAGAATTTGAACGAAATGATAAGATGTCGAGAAGATGAAAAGATGCGGGGCGCCGAAGTAAAACTGAAGATGACTTAACAACATGACTTCGAAAATGAGGGCCATTCTGATAAAATATACCTGACCATGGTCCAGACTCCAGAATCTAGATGTGTGGCTGAGCTGGTAGCTCACCAATGATTGTCGCATGTGAATACAGGACTACTGGCTATCCAACGGTGGTGTAAGTAAGCACCGAGCACGAATCACCAGCGATAATCGTTGAATAATGCGCTACTAGGTCATAGATGTGCCTAACGATTCCGAGGATTCAGCACCGGGTACTGGTCTCACTCAACCGCTTGATGAGCCAAAAGAAACATCAAAGTTCAAGTGTGGAGTTTATGAAACATGAATAAAATAGAATTCAAACGAGTGGAAGTGATGTGTACTGAAAATAAATCACGACATCGAATATGGAGCGTACTTCCAATACCTGGAACATCAATCAGAATTTTCGAAAGCCGCATTATGCTAGAGAATTTACCCGGAGTGTTTCTTCGCGAGGATGTATGGAATGACCATCTTGCGGAGTACCCATGGCATAGATGGCCAGGTATCCTTGATTGCAGCCGGGGTGTGGCTATGCATCGACAGTTAATTCGTTGACTGACGAGTAAGAAGCGGGTAAAACGCTAACCTTCGCATAAATGGGACGAGAAGGAAGGGATCGCCATGGGCCTTAGCATATGACTCAAGTTTAATGTTCATTGCCTTCAGGTCGGGTTCTGCAAACTGAGCTGCCCTCAAGTTGTCTGCTGAGATATGCTCAATCTCTTCGTCTAAATGAGTGAACTGTTGAGATAAATTAGCGACGGTACACGTCATATTTGGATGAGGTTAACAAACCAGAGGTCCCTTGAACTCCGCCATGAGTGCCTTCAGTTTGGCAGCATCGAATTTGGAGTGGTCGCCATTTGCCTCAGCGATCATAGCCAGAATTCGGTCGAGGTTCTCGTGGATGACTTTGTGCTGTTCAGCCTCACCGGTAAAGTCCATTTTCTGATTTAGGAATGGGAAGACAACCTCTTCCTAGAGAAATGACGAGATTTAGAGGCAGGTCAATGCGTACCGGAAGTGAGGCGTACTTCGCTGTTATGATGCGACTCAATCGACAATGCCCATGCCTGACAATAGCCCAAGAAGTTCTTGAGGTCATTCTTTGGTGGTGCCTCGAGGTGTGTGAGTATGGTAGAGTAACCGAGCTTGAAGGTATCATGGGCTGTTCAACTGCCAGTTCAGACATGGTGAAATACGATCAGAGTATGGCAGCTTACCATGGACCATGTTATACTTCAAGAGCTCATATGTGTCGGAGGGGGCAACCATGGCAGAGGGTGGAATTAGGGAGGGAATATGGAATCCGGAGGAGTTGCTGGTTCAATGCTGTTGAACTCAGTTATAGGCCCCTTGGCTAGCACGGATTTTATAAAGATCACATCAAAAAGAAGCCACAGCACGTATTCGAAGTTGGAAGCCCACCGTTATCACAAATCATCGTTGAGTGGGTGCATGCATACTACTTGGGCCTACTTACCAAGTCAAACAGTCTGGATACGCCTGGCCGACCGGTCTTTGGTAGGCAGCGGCGTATGATTGGACCTTGTCGGCAACCATGGCATCATTTCACGGGACTGGATAGGAGGAGGTATCCACCTCCATCCACGCGACGCAAGTGTCTGTTTCGTGCTTGGTATGATATTGCCTTCTGGGTTAGCCTTGCCGAAAATTTGGCAGTTCTAAGCAAGCTGCAAAATAAAGAAAGACAATAGCTTTGATCACGCGTGGCAGGTTGAGATCGCTAGACAATCCATCAATGATGGTCCAGTGCTCATGCGCTCACGCGGAGTCACGCCTTGCCTTCTCTTGCCTTGCATGGAATCAATAGTTCTTCAGCTCAAGTCATCGAACGACTATCTACAGACCCAAATTCGAACAACGAAAGAGTGGTGACTTCAGTTTCAGTAATGGTAACGTCGCTGGGATAAACTTACGGAGTTCATCACCAATTGAAGAAGATATTACAACCATGTCATTCGACATCTCAACATTGCTTGGGTATAATAATGTCAAAGTTGAGGACTGGAAAAACGAAGTGAGCACCCCTATCGCTGCCTTCTGATAGTGATATGTCATTTATCAGCGTTTAAAATACCGAATTTCCAACGAATGCCAACGTTAATGTTTAAAGCTATAATTTTTCACGCAAACGACGTCAACCCGGTTGTGGTTCTGTCCGGATCAAATACGCGTTTAAACGGACTCAATGTTAACTGAACCTAGATGAACTGTTACTTCTTTATCGGCTGTCGAAAATGGCCGCCATTTAACCGTGCGCCATCCATTCAGATGATAGCGCCAATTCTCGCTGGGCGTAGTGGATCCAAGTAATAATGTCCGAGGCACGTCCAATATCCATTCAGTGCCACGGGAGGCCAAGCGCTAAACGGGGCGTCGGTGACCTACATCGCTGATGCAGCTGTTCAAGGAGATCCCTACGCCATATGCTAAACGATCACCAGGTAGATGAACATTGTCCGGGGTCTGATGCTCATAACCTGATCTACGATGCACGCACTCAAATCCATTCACACCTTCATCTTTGATCGTTTTACACTAGATCACATCGCAAATAACAAGCGCACATAAATTGAGTTGGTGCAAAACCTGAAAGTCTGCAGGCCATACCCATCTTATCATGGCCGAAACCTTCTCAACTCTCCCAGAGCTCCTTCTTGCCCGCAGCGTCTCCTCTACGGCAGAGCTGGGTTTTCTCGACGCCAATGGAACGGTTTCTTTGTCATTGTCATATGCTCAACTACTTCATGAGTCTCAAGAATACGCACGGCGTCTAGTATCTTCTGGCCTCAAAACCGACGGGACAGAGATCGTCGTTACGGCCTTCGCCGACCACATAAACCACATACGGATGTTCTGGGCCTGCTGCCTAGGTACGGAGAACCGCATATTATTCAGAAGTTTGCTTATGTTGTCGGTTTAATTTAGCTGGGATACCTGTATGCCCCATACCCCCATTACATCCCGACCAGAGCCGTCAGGTTCTGTTCTTCGAACATCTCCAGCAACTCTTTAATCAACCCACCCTCATAGCCGACGATGACATCATCCAAGCTGTTGCCAATGTTGTGCCAACACTCAAGTCACTCCCCATTTCCCAATTTAAATCTCTTACTGTTGATCCCTCGGCACATCTTCACGTCTTCCCGGAACGGAAAACCGAAGCTGATGATATCGTCTGCTTCATGCTCACGTCTGGTTCTACTGGGAATTCGAAGGCTGCCAGATTGCGCCACTCTAACCTTCTTTCCGGCATCCAAGGAAAGATAATGCACCATGAGACTACCTCTTCCTCACGCTTTTTGAATTGGATAGCGTTCGACCATGTCGCTTGCGTCTCCGAGATTCATTTGCAGGCACTCAGAGCAGACGCCAGGTGAGTACGAGCCGGGGTTTGAACATCCGAATAAGGAGATTAACCAAAATTGGTAGTCAGTACCACATTTCGCCTAGCGCTATCATACGCAACCCGCGTAACTTGCTGGACTTGTGTAGCAACCTCAAGATATCATATACCTTTAGTCCAAACTTCCTCCTAGCACAGATTTGTCGAGACGTTGCAGCAAACCCATATGAGGACGGTGCCCTCAACTTGTCTTCGGTCTGGGCGTTCATCTCTGGAGGCGAAGCAGTGCCTGTGAAGACTGCCGTCGAGTTCACGGATATCCTGGAACATCATGGTGCGCCGAGAACTGTCCTTCGTGGTGGCTTTGGCATGACTGAGACCTGTGTGCGTTCATTGATGACCTTCTCGCAATATTATCCATTGAAATACCGAAACAGGCTGGATGCATCTACGACACGCGTGCGATCCCTCGTGATGTCAAGGAATTTGGTTCAACCAAGTACCTTTCTCTCGGCAAGTGTTGTAACGGAACCAATGTCCGGACGGTCGATCCTGTCACTGGCGCGCCCTGCGCACCCATGCAGGAAGGCCAACTACAGCTCAAGGGCCCTACCATCTTCCGCGAATACTTCAACAACGCGCGCGCTACCGAACAATCCTTCAGTGATGAATGGTTTATCACCGGCGACGTTGCGCTTCTTGATGCCGAGGGCAACCTTCACCTGATGGGCCGTGACAAGGACTGCATCAATATCAATGGCGTCAAACATCCCAGCGTAGACGTCGAGAACTACATTGAGGACCTCAAGATTGCTGGCCTAACGAAGTCGTATGTTTATGTTTGCCCTATGCGCTTGGCGAACGCGGATACCGAGACCTATGGTGTATTTTACCAGCACGAGCTAGTAGTGGAGGATGTTCTGAGTCCCGCTGAACTTCGGCTGATCGCAGCTACAAACCGGGCAGTTAGAAACGCTTGCGCTGTATTCTGCTCCCAGGCCCCTCACATCGTCCTCCCCCTTTATCGGAAGTCTTTTGTCAAGACTGCTCTCGGCAAGATATCCCGTTCTGCTCTTGCTACCGCCTATCTCAAGGGAGATTATGTGGCCATCGAGAAGTCGCTTGCTATCAATCAAGACGTTGCTGAGGATACAGAGGAGCCTAGAAGCGCTGTCGAAGAAGCTTTATACGAGAGCGTCGCCACCATCTTCGATGTACAAGTGCACTCCCTCCGGCGTTCACAGAGTCTTTTCGACATTGGCGCTTCATCTATGCATCTGATGCAACTCAAGCAGCGTCTTCAAGAACGACTTTCAATCGTGGATATCCCCACCATTGAACTACTGCAGCGGCCCGAACTAGGTGATCTTTCCGACTACTTGGCCAAGCTTGCATCCCCTGAGACCACGTCGACCCCGTCGAAGTATAACCCCATCGTTTGTTTCAACCCCTCCGGATCCAAGCCTCCCCTCTTCCTCGTCCACCCTGGTGTCGGCGAAGTTCTAGTCTTCATCAACCT
Organism: Sphagnurus paluster; assembly: GCA_018282025.1. Lineage (NCBI taxonomy): Eukaryota > Fungi > Basidiomycota > Agaricomycetes > Agaricales > Lyophyllaceae > Sphagnurus > Sphagnurus paluster. Next base: position 14,719 of record JABCKI010005949.1, read on the forward strand.
GGCCCACGAGCTCGCGGACGACCGGCCAGTATATGCCCTTCGCGCCCGCGGCTTCGACGCTGACCAGACACCGTTCACTTCGTTCCAAGAGATGGTTGATTGCTACACCGCAGCGATCGAAGAGGTATATCCCAACGGCCCGTACTACGTAGGAGGATACAGTTTCGGTGGCGCTGTCGCTTTTGAAATCGGCAAGCAACTGCAGGCCAAGGAGAAACCCGTCGCTTGGGTGGGCGTATTCAACCTGCCGCCGCATATCCAATTCAGGATGAAAGAACTGGTCTGGGTCGAGGTCCTTGTCAATCTTTGCATGTTCCTTGCGCTTATCACTACGGAAGACTTTGAACCACTGAAGAACGCTCTATACAAGGAATACCCAGATCTTTTGGATTCAGACGCGGAGCCAGCTTCATCTAACGAGATCATCACCTGGGTTTTTGAGCACTGTAACCAGCAACGCCTTTCAGAACTCCAGCTCAAGTTTGACGACTTCAAGCGCTGGGTGGGTGTTGCATACGAGATCAGCTACTCAGGGCGTAACTACGAGCCACAAGGCTGCGTCCCGGCGCTCAGCGTCTTCTGTGCAATCCCTCTCCCCTCAATGGGCACCCGAGAGGAGTTCAAAGAGGAGCGTCTAGCAAGATGGGAGGACTTTGCGAGAGACAGCTTTGAGATGGTGGACGTCGATGGTCAGCATTACACGATGATTTCTGAGGAGCATGTAACGTCTTTCGCCGGCAAGCTAAGGTTCTCCCTTGCGCGCGCTGAGCAAGCCTTCGCAAAACGCATTGCCTCAGAACCACAGCTCCCCCGCCCGAAGCAGAACTTCGAGGAGGTCCCGATTATCGACTTTGCCCTCGCGGAGACGGACCCAGAGCTATACTTCCAACAACTCAGCTTTGCGCTCGAGGACGTCGGTTTCGGCGTCTTTGTCAATGTGCCTGGTTTCGACGATGACTTCCAAAAGGAGCTGTTTACACTGGCTGAGAGGCTATTCTCCAGGCCTCTGGAATGGAAACAGGCACTTGGGACCAGCAATTCATATGCTCTAAGAGGCTACTTTAGAGCAGATGATATCGTCGGAGGACACAAGGTCAGTCAATCTATGCTCATACGCCAATACTTTACAGACTAAATAACTATATTTATAGGCATATGCAGAAGCATATCGATTCGGAGCCGACCTCCCCGAGCCAGAACCAAAGGGAGACAGCGAGGTACCATTTTGGCTCCGCCTCCACGAGGGTATGTCGATCTCTTATATCTCCCTGGAGTCCAATCTCACAAGATCTCAGGACCGAATCAATGGCCGCTAGAAGCCGATCTTCCAACCTTCCGCGCGAAAATGGAGGCGCTCTTCGAGCGGTACCGGCAACTCAACCTTGTCCTCAACGACCACATTTGCCAACTGCTCGATATCCCATCGACCGTGCTTGCGGATTTCTTCCCCGCGCAGACCGAGTTCAACTCGGCGATATGGCACTACTTCCCTGTAACGCCTGAGCTGTTACAGGAAGCGCGCAACGGTTTTGTGCAGGGAATGCACGAGCACCGTGACCCGTCAACGTTCGTGACCTGCCTCATCCAGTCCCGCGCCGGGCTACAGGCACAAAACCACGAGGGCAAGTGGATCGACATCCCCATGGTCCCGGGTGGCGTCGTGTGCAACATCGGTATGTCCGCCGTTCTACTCACCCGGATATGCGGAACTGACATTTTCTACAGGTGTGCAACTGATGAAACTGACTGGCGGCCGCCTTGTTGCAACACTCCACCGCGTCAACACGCTCAAGATCGACCAGGACCGGTACACGATCCCTTATGTACTCTCGACGAAGCTCGAGAAGCCCGTGTTGCCACTGCCCCAATTCGCGCACCCAGAGGCGGCGAAGTCCCATGTAATGCCGAATCCCCGCATCCAGCGCCTTCTGGCGATCGAGGACCCACTCGTGCGGAGTGGATTTGCGCGCCTAAGCTTGTTCCCCGCGGTCACTGCGAAGCTATACCCCAAGGAATTTGAGGAGGGGCAGAAGATGGGTATTCTGTGATGTGCGCAATGGTACGGCGCGCTAGTATAGTCTTGATTTATCACGGATCTGCGGATTGAAGTGGATGAACGGATAGACGGATAGGAGCTGGGTTTTGACTTGAATGCATGACTGACAGTCGTGCTAGCATATACTTTTCTATTTTAAAGATTTACTTGAACTTGTATCAAAAATTTCTGGTCATTGTCAATTCGAAGAAGACTGGTGAATCATCATTCACCAATCAATATAAATACGAGGTATCGTGGACGCGAATAACGTCAACGCCATAGAAGTCAAGCAAAAGGGGTAAAATACCATGCTATCGTGACAATGCAGCCTATGCCAGACCATCATGATCATCATGAACAGTATCATAGGAGAGAAAGGAAGAAGTGGCATAAAAATGGCCGAGAGGGAATTTACGTTGTATAAGGGGCTTACAGTTTTACTGGGCGGTAGTATCGCAGGGGGGCATCGTGTATATAGCGGATACCAGTTACAAAGTAAGAATTCTGGGATATGGTAATAAGACAGGGACAGGGATATGGGTGGGTGGATCCAGGGCAGAGCATCTAGAAGTACGAGTAACAAGCGGCAGACTGCCAAGAACATAAAGTCGTCCAGTTACGAGTGGGGGTGGGTGGAAGAATCGCGTTACAGTAAACGATACAGTGGCCAAGACCAAAAAGAATAGATAAACACAGGAGCGGGGATGGAATGAGATGTCCATTTTGGTATGTGCTTCAGTGATCACGCAACCGGCACGGCAACGTTGACGTTGTCCAGCGCCGACAGTGCACCTTCAGGTATGCCCGGTGCCATACTTGAACCCTGTCCCTCTTGGTGGAAGTCTGTTCGAAAGAACGAGCAAAATGGATTGAGAAGAATGATCATATACGGGTAAAGGGAGACGGACCAAGGATCTCGCTGTACATCATGACCTTCCATGTGTCCACGGGGAGGTCGGCGTCGTTGAAGCTCCAGTCGAACTTCTCCTCCGCGACAGGCTCGTCTGTGGGGTCGTGGTATGGCGCGACGTACTCGTGTGCTAGCGACTGGGTGGCATCGATACGCTTGCGCGGGTCAAAGACGAGCATCCTCTCAAGGAGGTCGAGCGCTATATCACTGTCAGTAATGATAAAAGATAAAAGAGGGACGAGATATACCATCGGGATCATCGGTGCGTAGTTTCTGGCTGAAAGGCACGCGCTCACGTTTGGGAAGGCTTTGCACAAAGCGTAGAGTCTAATGCAGGGTAAATATGAAATTAGCTGAACAAAGAAATAAAACGACACGAGAAGATGGAACACACGTTTTCGGAGCAGATAGTTTCGATGACATCATCGGGGGGTGTGCCCAGGAGCTCGGTGATGATAGAGAATTGGTTCACATCTGATTGCAAGTGAGTGAGTTGGCATACATCAGCCGAAAATGTCAGACATAAAATCGTTAAGCAGGATCAAAGACCCAAGCTACAAAACCAAGAAAAGATGCCAAAGAAACGAAGAGGCAAAGTAAAGCAACGAAAGAGTGTCGCTTACGGTCCTTGCCGGGGAAGAGCGGCTTTCCCTCAAGCATCTCCGCAAAGATACATCCTGTGCTCCAGATATCCACCGCGACGTCGTACTTCTGCCAGGTGAGCATGATTTCCGGCGCGCGATAGTACCGTGTAGATACGTAACCCGTCATTTGGGGGTCTTGGATACGCGCCAGCCCGAAGTCGCATATCTATACAGGAGGTTGTAGAATTCAGAAGCAAGCCACGCGCACGGAGATGAAAACTTACCCTGAGATCACAATTCTCGTTCACCAGTATGTTGCTGGGTTTCTGGGATTTTCACGCTGTCAATCAAGCGCGCGAAGCAACAGAGACAGAACTCACGAGATCACGGTGCACCACGCCCGCCGAGTGAACATACTTCAAGCCACGCTATTTGCGAAGGAAAGACATCAGTTTCACTAGCATAGTCGCATATATGCAACGCACCAGGATCTGGTATAGGAAATACTGGATGAATTGCTTCTCGAGCGGCCGGGATGTTAGTAGGCGATGGAGGTCGGTGCCAAGGAGTTCTGTCACAAAGTACCTGTTTTCGAGTATCAATATGCATCCAATTGCATAGATAGAAAAAATTTGATATCGATTTTAAGATAGGATAGAAGTGTTGAAGGGGCATAGAATAGAATGGAAGGACGAACATGTCTTCTAGAGGCGATATGAAGACATCGCTAAGACTTATAATCTATGATGAGCGACATCAGATTAGATGTCTTATTGTTTTCGCACTAGAATAAAGCGCACGTTTTCGTGTTGAATGTGTTTGAGAAGCTTGAGCTCGCGGTAGGTACGTTTGCTGAGGACAGGTGTGCTAAATGGCTTCATGATCTTCTTGATCGCGACAGATGCACCGTTAAGCTGGTCCTTTGCAGAGCTGTGTATGCCAAAAAAATGTGCCTTCAACACATATAAATGTCCTTGGATGAGCACTAGGACGTACCAAACGAGCCCAAAAGCGCCTAGAGGACAGCCATGGGTTAGGACGGAGCGACGTGCAACACTGGTATAGGAAATACTGACCCATTCCAACGGGTTGCAGATCTACATAACGGGTAGTGACCTATGATGGTGGTAGCTTTAGATACGTTTTCGTAGAGCGATGAGGATGTATTGAACAGACCTCGAAGGAGGTACCAAAGATGCTGAGCTTGACAAAGGACATTGTGGGGCGTGATAGGAGCTCAGTGTGGCGTTCGTGGAGTGGTGCAGAAGTAGCTAAGATGTGGAAAGTAAGATGCGGGGTGGGTTGGGTGATGGTTGAAATTGAGATGCTCGTGAGGCGATAAGTAGCACTCTGCCAGTCCTGCCTTGGTCCTGCCACCTGATCCGTCTCCCATCATACCTCGACGTCATTTCCAGAATCATCTCGTTTTTCACGCCTCACTTATCTCTTAAATTTGCACGAAAGTCTTCTGTGATTTATGAATTCACTTTATCTCCAAGATCGCACAGCCGAGTCCTCAAAAACCGCTGGAATATTAAAGGGTTGACCGTTTCGGGGCGTGAGAACTATGACGTAGGAAGCATGTGACAGTCGCCCAAACATGTCCAATATATTAAGCGTTGCTTCGTCTGTATATTCCTGTCCAAAATTATTCCGTACTTGTCCGTATGCACTGTTTGCGCATTGAATAATGAGATGTGGAGCCATGTCGAATCCAAAACTCATGAACGTCCGTGTCAACAGTCGTAATCAATGACGTATATATTTATTTTTATAAGCACGTTTGAGTAGTTGTCTGGCTTGTACTGGCCGGGTGGCCCTACGTCAGCGCAAAATTAGCCAATATATGATAGGAACGTTCACCAGCACTACTTGACCACAAGGCTTTACGCATGGATTCCCTACTCTAGGCACCACGGAGTTAGCGGGGAATGTCGAGGGTAGAGCCTAGAATGTGTCAAATTTTAGTGCCTCTAGATAGTACGCGCAGCATCGAGCCTCGAGAAGTATTATATTGGCTTTCGCTTTTTATAGCTATTACTTAGAAGACGCCAAAAATTCTCATGTCAATTCTCATGTCAAGTTCAAAATAAGCCGTCAGCGCTAATTGCAATAAGCATTACAAACCAAACCTTGCAAACTTGATTTCCCCTTACCTCCTCCAGCGCACCTCACAAACCATGTCCTTCCTCCGTCTCGCCTCGCGCTCTCTTGTAAATGCCTCTATCAGTCGTCGTCCTATGCGTGCTGACCGTGGTGCGTTTTGGTATCATATAGGCTGCCGGGACGCGTCGTTACGCCTCGACCGCGCCCTCCGCACCGAAAAAAGCGGCATCTAACCTCCCGTATGCGTTCCTAGGCGCGGGTGTTGCCGGCTTAGGCAGTTATCTCTATCTGGACTACACCACCAAAGCAGCACCAATGCAGGAAAAGAGCCCCCTTGACCCCGAGAAATGGATTGACTTCAAGCTCAAGAAGGTCATCCCGTACAACCACAACACCTCCGAGTCCGTCGTTTCCCCTTTTCTCCGATGACATTCCGTCCTGATCATTATAACACAGATTCATATTCGAGCTACCTAATAACGAGGCCTCGCTCCTCCCGGTGGCATCGTGTCTGGTCGTCAAGTCCTCTGACCCTGAGGCCCTCAAGGATGCCAATGGCAAGCCCATCATCCGCCCGTACACTCCCATCTCGGCCCCAGACCAGAAGGGCGAGTTGACTCTCCTCGTCAAAAAGTACGATCAAGGAAACGCATCCAAGCACATCCACGGCCTCAAAGTACGCTTCATTCACACCCTCCAATGCGAAGCTGATCTCTCTTAGGAGGGCGATAGCTTGTCTATCAAGGGTCCCATTGTCAAGTTCCCCTACAAAGGTAAGTTTTTATTTGTTCGCTCTAATACAACACTGACATTCTTGCCAGTCAACGAATTCGACGAGGTCGCACTCATTGGCGGTGGTAGCGGAATGTACGCCCTCCTGGTCACTTCTCATTACCAAGCTGATAATTACTTTTTCATGCGCAGCACCCCGCTCTACCAAGTGCTGACCTACGCACTCGGGGACAAGACCAACAAGACCAAGTTCAAGTTACTGTTCTCCAATGTCACTGAGGCAGACATCCTGTTGCGCGCGGACCTCGATGCCCTCGCGAAGAAGTTCCCTGACACACTCGATGTGGTATACCTGCTCGATAAGCCAGAGCCGTCCTGGACCGGTGCGTATTGTCCGTAAGCATGTCGTGATACATGCTGACGTGATTTCGGTGTGATAAGGCGCAACTGGCTTTATCACTGCAGACGTGATCAAGAAGCATGTTGCACCAGCATCGCTTGGTGACAAAGTGAAGGTCTTTGTTTGTGGTGCGCAGTTCTTTCTTCCGTTTTGCTGATGTGGATGACGGAATCTGAATCATCAAAAACTGTCTTCAGGTCCCCCACCACAAGTCGCGTCGATTGCGGGTAAGAAGGATGGGATGAAGCAGGGCGAACTTGCTGGTGTCCTCAAGGAGCTCGGATATACCGAGGGCCAGGTGTGTTATGTTTTGCCTTGTCTGCGGGAGAGATCTGGACTTATATCCCTTTCTCCTAGGTTTTCAAGTTCTAGAGTAGTCTTGATTGCTGGACAGACGACGGTATTGGATTATCGTAACAGTGACTGACCACCGTAGAAGGATCTCCGGGAAATATACAAACCAGATGCGTATATATTTTTGATGCTGAAAGAACTTGCATGTGTAGAAGTCATTTCAAATAACATGCATTTTCTAAAGGCACCGCCATTAGAATGTCGACTTGCCTTGATGTCCAGTAAGGATTCGATAAAGAACCCCGCCGATCGGAGGCAGAAGCGTCCCGCAGTTCCTGGCTACCTCCGATCTACCTGGTTACTTCAATAGTGTTTCAAACAAAAAGAAACGGTCTACTCACCTGTGTTATCCCCTAGAAATCTCGGTGGCTTAAGGCTAGCGTCCAGAACTTGAAAGCACAGAAACCAGCAGTTTCAGATAGACCCAGGGAGACACACCAACAGAGGGCGGGTGTAAAGGAGCAAGAGAAGCCTCAAGAGGCACGGTGGCATATAGGCGCGAGTCTAAACAACAGATGACTGTTAGTGCTTTAGCCGTCGCAGGTAGAGTTTGACTCCAGATAGTCTAGCCTAAGCAATATAGCCGCAGTGACAGAATCAGAGAGTTTTGCAGCTCCGAGAGTTAGGCCCACATATACGGAGGATGACTACGACTCCATAACTTGTGATTTTATTTTATTCGGAATATCTGAGTATGGTACTACTACCACTAGAACTACTAGTACTTTCGCGATGATGATTGACTTTCTTTAAATTGGCCACTCACTAGAATGCCACATCGAGAGGTTCTGTTCGCGAAAATAGGTGGGTCGTTGGGCCTTACTTGCCTCAGAGCATAAACATTGTCAATAACCCTATCTATCAATCAAATTCAAATGATCAATAATCCTTGCAGGAACTTTCTATCGAAATCATTATTAAAAGAAATAATTTGAGGTTTTATTTGCGCCACATCACACTAGATTCGATTTTCTCCCTCGTCCATCATTACATTCAAAACAATGAAATACTTATATATTTATACCCTGTCTATCTAGGACTCGTTGTGACTTACATACCATTACAGCTTCAAGGCAGTGATGTGGCCGCTGGCAGGAGCATCACACGCGTACGTGTCCACTATAGACCCTAGAACAGGTTTCTTTACATAGGTAGACAGGTATTTGTAACCCGAAACCCGGTGGACGGGTGT
>JABCKI010005950.1:0-22959 GCA_018282025.1 Sphagnurus paluster
AAAGTAAAGTAAAATAGTATAGAAGGGATACTACAGTACTGAGTACTGTATAAAGTGAAAAAGAAAATAATAGGCTGTCCTAGGGGTGATTCCATAACAATGTACTTGGAAATAGTTGGCTGACCAACTCATGTACTTAGAAATAGTTGGCTGACCATTTCCTAGATATGTGACTCAAGATCGATTTCGAATTCCCAATAGAATTGTTCATGTGACAGATTATAATACACATGTGTGCATGCATGCCTTCACAACTGCAGAAATTTCTACCCGTTGATTCTGCGTGATCAAAGTACTGCCAGATTTCTTTTCACATTATATAGATGTCAAAAAAGCTACAACAGAAATGACAACACCATCTATCATGACAATGGGCTCACAGTACAATAATCCCCATCATATCCAAATATTTTCCTTTGAAGGATTCAGTAGCGTGATTACTGTAGCTCTGGAACAGCGGGAATACACTCCACGACACTTTCCACCAACTTCTTCATCAGCTCTGCTTTCTGGCACCCAACCTCGAGCACCTCTTCATGTGACACCACCTGTGCCTGCTCCAGCTGTATTGGATTCACGCCGTAAGCTGCCCCCACATGTGCACAGTCCCTGGAAGTAACCCCCTCTCGAAGATGAACTCGACCATTTCCTCCACATTCCCTCAGTGAGTGCATCGGCACTGCCTTTCCCCAATGCCCAGAGGCACTTTGAGTGACACCTACTAATTTCAATGCTGGGCTCGCCCCCTGCAGCGCAGCGACAAGCATTTTATAGAAAAATCTCATTAATTTACATAACTAAATTCTATTGCAACTTAGTGCAGTTAAATATTTTGAATGAAACACTGAATCAAAACAATCAACTCTATGGTCAGTTATACAACATATTTGATTCCAAGCAAAGTGATCAGTCATATCTAATAGCAGATAGAGGATAGGCTCTCTTCCATATATTTGAATCCTTGCGACAGTTTTATGGGTTTGGTGCCTTTGCAGGCCTCAATATAAGGGGAGGGGGCTAGTGCACGAGCTTAGGGGACCAATAATTTATTCTCGGACTCCTGGACAAGAATTGCCGATAGCAACATTTTGGATCGGTATTTTTTGGACGCACGCCGCACTGTAGTCAGTCTGTCCCTCGAGAATTTTGTCAAACATGTACATCTATCAAACAAAGTGAATGATATTTCTATATAGGTTCACCTTATGTACATACACAATTTTAATAAGAAAGCAGGGCGGTACGCGAGTCAAATTGCGCTTGATGTGGATCTAGTTGCAGACAAAAAATCATTATCCGAAGACATAGAAATGATCAAGAAATCACCAAGATAACTCAACTTCAGCCTCGCGGGACTCTAGAGCGCCAATGTTGGTGCAATGTACATCAGGAAAACCCTGCTCGCCTAAAAGCGATCAAATCTGTCAGAATTAACGTGATGAAGACAAATTTGTAGAAATTTACAGGAATAATGTAGAAATAGTGTACTTTGAATGTGTTTGAAGGCTTTTTCTGTGGCTTTGGTTATGCCAGTATGTTGTCGAGCTGGAATATCTATAAGGGCATGACATCCAAATACCATGAAAATGCTTTCACTGTTCACCCAACACCAGAAGCAAAAGACTGAAAATTGTCATGTTGTGGGTGTTTGATGTTCGTGCTCTTGCCCAGTGACGAAAGTGGGACTTGGTGAAAAAAAATAAGGAAGTCGTCACATGAAAATATTGAAACACCGAGTGACACGTCAACAGACTCGTCTTCCCACCTTCACCACCTACATTGGACATTGGACATATTAATGTGAAGCTTCACACTGTCGCTTTCTACTTGCTTTGAAAAATTGAACCATCAACCCCACGCCAAGTCTGGAGAGGTCCACTCAAACCATTTGCACCACCCACTTGCACGCTGGTGGCCATGCCAGGTGGTTTACTAGTGGTATGTCCACTCCGGTATCTGACGCTCCATGTTGCACTAATGGTAAACCCTTTTCATGTACTGCCACTCCGTTAAGCCCGCAAGGTGAACCCTTCCATTCTACATCAGATTCATGTACGTGCCCTGCCCATCGCACATCTATATATTCTTATGACCCACTGGACAGCTACACATATTAACCTGACAGACACTGAGTGCTACGTTTCTAGAAGGAGAGATGAATGAGTGGAACAAAGGGAGGTAGTGGTCTATGTCAGGTTGCTGAAGTCCCAGTGTTGATAGGTACGATGATTTTTGTTCAACAGTTTAGGGATGCCAAGCTCCTCAACTCACTTTCAGGTATCATCCCCCCAGATAATCTGACGATCTGAAAGGAGACATCTGAGATCTGATTCCCGACATTACCCCCTTCTCAAGCGCAATGTCTCGGCGCACGTAGAAAGTAATTAAAAAAGTGCCGTCCAGTTGCAAAGAGTTGAGAAGAAAATTTGTCAAGGTAATGTCCGGCACCGAAGTCGATCTAGGCAAAGTGCTTACCCATTCAAACACTGCATTGCCCCTCATCGCACACAAGTGATGCCACAAGTATGCTACTTTATGAATGCTCCCTTCCTGTCTTCTGACGTTCTTGCATAGCGTATTCATTAGCATACCTCCCTTTCGCAACATTGCTTTCTCAGTTCTTGGCAGCCATATTGAATAGAGGAGGTAAGTTACATCTATTGCTGGGATAATCATCATACTGACAACTACCTCCTTGTAGCTTGCAACACAATTCTGAAGATGCCGATATATCTGTAACATAGTAGTAACATAGCACATAGCACAACTGAACTAAATACCTTGTTAATGTTAAATGATTTCGAGTTCAATTCTGAACTTATAATTGAAATGAGTGTTGATTTAAGTGAATTCATGATTGTAAATTATGTGGATTCGTTGAAATAAACGAAATGAGGCCCTTGACGCAGTGGACAAACTTTATATTCCAGTGAATTCCTTAAATTCCTTAGATTGCTTGAATTCCCGTAAATTCCCGTAAATTTTCATAAATTCACTCATCAAAGCACATTATTTCACCTCATTGAGCCGATTTTACCGATGAGGTTTTTCCTGATGTATATGTTTCTCGAAACTTTTCCGTGATTCTAGGAAGCTCTCCAAGCTCGAGCCTTATTGCGTACCAAAGATCTGCCTTATACGTTTATTTATTCTAAATCTGATAGTTATAAGAGGAGGAGAAATACATTCCACAAGATTAAAGACTAAAATAATATTAAATAATAAATACCTAGATCTATCCCTCGATATGAAGTGGCCATTGTGGCGGGCAAAAAGAACCAGCACCGAGCAGCAATCGAAGACCGTCGACGGAGATAAGGGATCGCTAATGAATTGTCTGTGCTCCAGCGCATTGACGCGATGTGAGGAGTACGCAGCTGCTCTACCACATGAGACGAGGGATGGCGGCGGAGGCGGAGGCGGAGCCACGGATTTCTATTGATGTGTGGGGGTGGGATCAACGGAGAGCCGAAGGGAGTTCGAGATGTTGCAGTTGGGCGAGAACTTGGCCGAAGAAGCAGCACATAGTTCAAAGTTGTCTGAAGGAAATTGCGAAGGCCTGAAGAGAGAGGCGAAAACCAATGCTGGTGGATGGGAAAAGTCACAAGAAAAGCATCGAGGAACTGTTTGGCCGAAAGACGGATAGACATCTAATCCAAAGCCTCGAGTCGGTAAGTCCAAGATTCGTACCGCTGATATGCGATGCAGCTTTCACAAATGGGGTTGCGCACGCGGTACTCTGACTCCACCACAAGCGCCCGGTATGTGGCCAGTTCCTCCCGGTCCTCGACTGTCAAAGGAAGATCTAAAATTTGTCTGATGAGCACAACCCTACGCACATCGTATTTCTTTGGGAGCATCAGAGCCTCTTTATCTATTATAAATACGCTCAATTAGTGACTATGGGGCCTGAGCGAAAGAAGAATTCTTACAGGTTGGAAGAGGCTCTGCTTCCAGGGCGGCAGAATCTATGAAACAATAAAATTAGAGAGATTTCAAAGATAATGAGTAAAAACATACAAAGTGGGGGGCCGTCCAAACTTTTTACCAATGCTAAAACGTCCTGGAACCGCCTCAAATATCCATGCATAGCGACTAGATTGATCAAATATTGCGCAGAAGATGCGTGAACTAGATTGACCAGTGCAGCAAGTTTCTCGGCCCGGTCGTCGTGGACCTCTGGATAGTCTTCGAGCGGCGGATCGTCGTGAATCTCCAGCAGGTCGTAAAGCGGTGGGTCATCGTAGACGAGGTCATCGCACATCGGCTGCGAGTGCGGCTGACTATCATCCTCCGTCGAGTGTTGGGCTTCGATCCTGCACTTCCGGTTACACAAGAGGCTGACGGCGACCAAGAGGCTAGAGGTGAACAGAAAGGCGGCCAGAAGGAGTGTCAAGCTCAGTGCGAGGTTCAGCTGGGGTAGTTTCGTGAGGGTAGGAGGTATATATGTCTGGAAAGTAGTAGTTGGCGCACGAGGTACCACGGGGGGGATGTCCGGCGCTGGCGGTGGAGGTTGTCGCATGGGAAGGATGTAGAGAAGGAGGCGTGAGGCTTGTGGGAGAAAGGAGGGGATCAGGCTCTTGATAAACATGATGAGCAGGGTGTTCTTGGTGGTGAAGGTTCAAGTGCAAGTGAAAGTTCGAATAGCGGTTCAGGATCCACCAAGGTGCGGCAAACACCTCAGGGGGTCTCACGGTATGAAAATCCCCGACAGTCGCGATCGAAATTTGTGGTCTACATCGCCCTATTGGGTACCAACAGAAAATTAAATATTCTTCAGCGCTATAGAAGATCCATGAGAGTGTGTGAAGACTCACGAGCTGCCTCCTGAGCGAAGTATTTTACATCTATGAATGATGTTAGTCGATTAATCGAAGATACCGGCGTTGGCGGAAGACTTGATAAGGTGCATATTGAAAAAAAAAAAAAAAAAAAAAGAACGTCAGCGCGTCAGCGTTGGTCACCGTGGTGAAGTAACGTACAGTGAGCCGATCCAGAAAGATGGCTTTTTATCTTATCTAATCTTATCTCCCCTTGTCACCATAATCGATAAACGACTAACCAAAATACTTATAGGCTCGAATTGAGATTTGAATTCGTAGCCCTTTTTCTTCCAGCTGTCACTAATTCGAGATTATATACCATAGCTCTATTTACAGGCAGAGGTGGGATCGTGACTTTCTTATAGTATAGCAATCTACGATTACGAAGTGCCTGCCAATGGGGATTTCGTATCCGATATCAACCTAAAATCTTGATGATATGGCCCTTAACTTGATTGAGTGAGTAGAGAAGAAGTCATATATCATCTTCGGTTATATATGTCCTGCACCGGGGTTTGAAGAAGGTTTAAGGCTCAAAAATAGTGGATTCAAATTCAAGGCATTAATTCTGAATAGGATTGGATCTTTTTTTGATATTTCGATCATATTACTTCTTCGGGTTTTGCTCCGATGGAACTCAAAGGTCGTCAGAACGTCAGAGCCAACACGCTAAGGTAAATCGGTACGAACAACACATCGATTTGATAGAGGTTCTGAAATTGAACTTATTGAAAATATAATATGTAAGAGCAATGTTTAATGTACGATATTTCCTAGAGTCGCTACCAATGCCTACGATCAGAGCCTTTCGCCACACTGCCAGTGTCACATGATCGCGCAACAAGTTGCATGTCATTGTCACGACTCATCAGTTTGTGTGTGTGCGCGCTTGAACGTTGAACATAGACACCGAATTCCTTTTTATCTCCTTGAACGGATTATGCGGGTAATCTAAAATATTCAAGGCACGCCGTCACCTCTCCAATTAATTTACCCAGAATGCGCCACATACTGCAGGCTGGGCATCACTCTAGAATCCTTCGCGGCGTCAATTAACTCTCTACAGGATCCAGATCTATCCAATAATCTTTTAGGCTATCAAAAAACCACTCGAGACTGACATTGCTTCTTCCAGTGCTAAAATGGCAGATTGCTGTCGATCCTGGGGTATTCTTACTTGCTCCAGTAGCCGCCGGCATCATTGTGAATTAGATCGATGTTCAGTCCAAGTCTGCAAAAACATCAACTGAATCCTAAACTGAAACTGAATGGGGCTCACCTCAGCTGTCTTACAGTAGTCTAAATTTCTCTACAATCGGTATTCGACTAGCGAGGTACCAGAGCAACAGTTTTATTTCTGTTCTGGACCACGTCATAGGTTATTTTTGTTCAGCGGCTCCGGGGTGAGCACTAAATAGCTTCACAGCAGCGCGAGTCCGTACAATCCGAGGTCCACGCACACATGCGGGATTTCCGCCAGCGCTCAAGCGTATACGTACTTCTGTAAATTTTGTATTGGTGTACGTTGTTTTTCACTTCCATGCGAAATATAAATTTTGACTTTAATGCGACGAAACGATGCGCTCGGTTGCATGAATTGGAAATTTTACGGAACCCAAAGGAAGAGAAGATGGGACAGGATATGAAGCTGAGGCCTTGCCATCGGCGGCATATACGTCAGTCGCCCGTGATCACGGGCGTTTTCCAACGTGCCCAGGAACCAAGGCCAGCTCGTTGAAAAACAGTGAAAACCCCACACCAGCGACCAGATCAGTTTCAGAAACATAATGCGGTGCTTTACGGCGCCACCGAATAATCCTACATACGAGCATCTGCAGCTACCATGACGAGGTCGGAGGCAGTATGATGGTGGCCGACATTCGAAGATGAAGGCGCTCGCGCGTGGACGAAGATCCTTTCGGGATCGAAGCCGGGAGGCTGTGTCGCCGGCAGCCACACCTCCCGATCATTTGCAATCAAATCAATTATTCCTTAGTAATGACGTCGTCGCATGCTATTGAAAAACAGAGCGAGAACACCGATCGTGGAAATGGATTCCGGGGCAACGGCCCATGCTACCGTACACTGCGCGCTCCGAAGCCATTCACGAGTGGCGCGGCGCGATCATTGCTCATCCCTATTACTCTTCATGTATGATTTTTAATCACACGTCAGAATGCTTGATTGCTAGGTATCCAAATGTGCAAGGCGCGATTTTTAAGGTGAGACGAAAGGAATTTTATAACGATCAAATAATTAAAGAAAGCCACCCTCAATCATGGTTCGAGGGCGGAGGAGCGCGGTGGAAAGATGGTCAAGGAGTAATTTTTACAGCGCCACCCAGACAGTGTTTTTCGGAAAGTTCCGACTTTCGACGAAAGCAAGTAAACGTAAAAAAAAAATTCTCCGATCCGAGTGGAAGCAAGAAAAAAAAAAACAATATTGCTTTGTGACATTCAGTTACTGACAAATATTCTCCTTGGCGAGTTATTATTTGAACCGTGTCACCATTGACAGGTAGACAGAAAGATGTAGGGTAGCTGTGGTTGATATGGGAAGATTGGACGTCGAGGCTATTATGAGAGCACGAGCTGCGCAGTGGAATATCTTGGGAACCGCGGCCCAGGATCAGGGGCAATTTTTGCCGAATCCCGATCGAACTAAGCGAACTGTATTGATCACGAAAAAGGCAAGTTCACGCGGCTGCACCTTGAGCTTGAATCCCGATTGCTCACATTTTCTGGTTTGTAGGGCTCCTTCAACTGATCAGAATATAACCTTCCTATGGAAGATAAATTTCAATTTTGTCATCTTGCACTCTCTTCCTTCTTGCCATACCATGAGACCCTTCACGCTCGCTGATTCTACCCCTTACTTTTCAGATTCTGGTCAGCCCCCTACGATTGTAAAGACCGAGGCTTCTGTATCGCCAGATCTGTTATCTCCTACTGTCGCTTCACACAAACATTTTGAATTCAAGTTTCACGCAGGATCACTATCCTCGTCCCACGGCTCACTTGCTTCTTCTCGACATCCGTCCGAGCCACCTCCTCTTAACCACAACCACAACCAAAACCACACCCACAACCACGCCCACAACCACATCTATCGCTTTGGCTTGAACTCTGGCTACAGTGCTATATCTAACCAATCCTCCTGGCCACCTTCACCTTTACCTTCCTTGTCCAACCATTTACCATTGGAGTCATCTCGCATGAGTACCAAATATGACATCGGGCCGTCTCAAAATTACGCGGACGACTACGATGACTTCTCTGACCTTGTCGATATCTCGCCCACCGTGAATATCAGTGGGCTAGACTCTACGAGCGGCTCAAATGCAACTGTGAAGAACGTCAGGCGACGTAGCAGTAAAGGTACGTGAGATCTCTGAGGGGCTAGCGTGGTTCAATTGCGCTCTGAAGCCCCCTCTCGAATCGACACTACTGGCTTACACTTCGGCGAAACCTCCCTCCGTGTAGCATGTGATCAATGTCGAAAGTCCAAGTGCAAATGCGAACGCGCAGCCCCCGGGAAGCCTTGCAAAAGTTGCGTTATGCTGGGGACAGGTAAGCAGTCTTCCAGGCTGATTCTTGTTTCCGCCGAGGGGTGTTCACGAGGACGGTATGACTACCTCCGCCATTGGCACTGACGCACCCCCTTCGTGGTCGGCATGTCGCATCTATTTTCATCAGCTGTGGGGCATTCCAACATACGATCGATCCTTCTATCAATCTCGTTGTTCTCCAATTTCACCGGCTCATATCATATTGTCCCCTAGCTTGCACATTTTTAGGACCGTCGAGGAAGCGCGGACCTCCGAAAGGGTACATTGACGCCATCGAGGCGCGGCTTCATCAGACAGAGGCCCTATTGGGCATCATGCTCTCCTCGAATGATAGTCGTGCCCAGTCTCTCCTCCGTGATATAGCCAAGGTTCGCCTCTATTCCATTGATTCGACACGGGTGCTATTAGACCCTTAATTCTATATCATTTGACATCTCAAGGACCTTTTACTCGATCATTTCGCTTCTATTCTTCCCTTTTTCTGACATGCGTCTTACTAACATCGGATCTTTTTGTGTTTTCTAGGACCCCTTGGCTAAGGAAATCATCAATCGTGTGGACAACTCCCCGTACGGTGTAAAAGGGCGCAAACGGGATGGCGACACAAAGCCTCGTGCAAGTCACCAGGCTTCAAGTTCCGAATCCTCTCTTTCCACCCCCCAGAAACCCGAGTCGGTGAAAGCTGACCTCACATCAACTCAGTACGTGATATGTTGCGCATGTACGCATCTCGGACTCATCAACTTGATGCGCGGTGATCTGTAGCCCATCCAACGAATGGCAGGATCATGTCTCTGCAATGCTAGAGGCTTCTGAGCCTAACGATGCGCCTAAAGGGGGCCAGCGCCTTCGTTCACAGGCCAGCGCGCCAGCCCTTGGTTCTTCCTCTTTATCAAACGCGCGCTTAGGCACGGACGCGTCCAGTGCGTCAAGCGTCGACACCCAATCACCTGCCCGCAGGACGCGGCGACGAATCGGCACCGAAGACGTCAGTTTCTACGTCCAATCAAATGATGGATATGAGTCCCATCGATCAAAAGGTAATTTGGGTCGCGAGAGATCTGGGATATACTCCTCGAGACGGCGGAGTAGCCCGAGCTCCACCGAGAGTATTGACGCCTTGAGCTCCGGGTCGGATGACGAGGAGCTGATAAGTGCTGTGGGCCAACTTAGCCTCAACGAGGACAGGGAAGTGCGTTACCACGGTAAGGCGAGCGGACTGCATCTCCTTGGGAACAAGGAGCGTTTAGACTCCCGCAATGAAGGAGGGATATGGTACGTCTTCTTCCTCATGATTCTTCGCAATTGAGGATGGGTTTTGTTTTGAATTCTGATTGATCGATCAATAGGCGATTTCCCAAAGCGCGTGTTTGGCCACCCCTGCCCTCTGCAGCCTCGTTGGCGCAAACTCACGATGATGAGTTCGTAGAACGCCTTCCAGACCACACAGTGCAAGAAAATCTTCTAGAATTGTACTTCAAGTTTGTCCACCCTATCCTCCCTCTGGTGAACAAGCGCGCATTCATGGACGCGTTCAAGGCCCGGTATGTAATGGTCAATTGTGTAGCACCGCCTCATCAGGGTTCCTGACAGTTACCACGACAGCGATAGCTCACCTTCGCGTGAGATATCCACAGGCACGGGCGCATCACTGTCACCCTTCAATCGACGCAGGCGGCGTGTACCGACCCTGCTACTTCTCGCGATGTACGCCACGGCCGCCAGATACTCAACACCCCGGCCGTCCGACGCCTCATTGATGTGGGGGGCAGGAGACGAGTACCTCAATGATGCAAAGGTCATTCTCGACAAGTCCTACGCTGCATCTCGCGCTTCGACGTGCCAAGCTCTGCTCCTCATGGGGTACCGCGAGATTGGCATCGGTGCAATGGCGCAGGCGTGGACATATATTGGTATGGCCATCCGCATGGCGCAGGACCTCGGGATGCACCGCAGCGCTGACGGGTGGGCCCGTGCGGACCTCGGCGGTCAATTATTCGGGGAGTGGGAGCTCAACGAGAGGAAGCGAATCTGGTTCTCTTGCGTGATCATGGACAAATACGTCTCATCCT
This sequence comes from Sphagnurus paluster, assembly GCA_018282025.1. Taxonomy (NCBI): domain Eukaryota; kingdom Fungi; phylum Basidiomycota; class Agaricomycetes; order Agaricales; family Lyophyllaceae; genus Sphagnurus; species Sphagnurus paluster. The sequence continues at coordinate 10,464 of JABCKI010005950.1, forward strand.
ACATCGGTACGTGTTTCGTGTGCGGCTCATTATCTTTTCCGGCGAGTATCTCATGTCTTCGGTTTTTTTAGGACGACCGTTGATGATCTTTGACCGTGACTTCGATAACACGAAGCCCTGCGAAGACGACGTACGTTTGAACCCTCGATCATTCCGATTTCGCAGACTTTTTACTTACCGAGTGATTACGCACCAAATAGTCGGAGGAGACGGAGGAATGGGTACCCTCTTCGTTCCCTGAAAACTGGGAGATGCCACCGCCAGTTCCTGGAAGAATTATTTCCTGTTTCAATGCTTCAGCCACGCTATGTGCGTTCCCTTTTCTGAAATTTTTATTACCTCGTTCTGATTTGGCATGTGTTCTTACCCCCAGCGGGCATCCTTGGTGAAATAATTCAAACTATATACGCCGTCCGACCCTCAAATCGTCATTCCGAAGCGGAAATCATGGAAAAGTCTCTAGACAGGTGGTACATCGACCTTCCAGAACATCTGCGATACGAGCCAGGATCCAACAGGCGACCAACCCCACCACCACATGTCTTGACTCTCCACATGCAGTACTGGTGCACAGTTCTACTTCTGCACCGCGCTTTGTGAGTGTTTTGATATTTATGCCTGTGAATAATGTATTGATGCTGCTTAGTATTCGTACTGATCTATATGAATCGAAGAATAAGAGGTGTGTGTTGCAGTATCTTTTGATTCAAGCTCTTATGTTCCTGGTGGTTTTATGTAGTCCTGACGTAGATAACGATGACACGGAAGTGCGCGCCCTCGCAGAGAAGAGCTATGAACTCTGTGCGGCTGCTGCGAATCACATCACCTCGATTGGCACGTTCTTTTCTCCGTCTTTGCGCGGCACTATCTAACGTGAATTTGAACTCTCAGCGATCACTTATTCTGAAGTGTATACCCTGCAATATTGCTCTAATTTTTTGTGCTATTATGTTTTCACTGCCAGTATCATGCATGTCACTAGCCGTGAGTTCTTGCCAGTCGATAAAATCCCACATAATTCATCTTCATTGACAGTCACGACCCACCCCAGCGACCCTCAAGCCAGGATAGGATTATCAAGGTGCATGGACGTCCTTGGTATGATGGAGGTTCTTTGGCCGAGTGCAAACAGAGCCCTCGAGCTCCTTCGCGGCTCCAAATTTAAAATGCAAGAGGAGGACCTCGCACTTCTGAGCAAAAATACCGACCGTCGAAAGCGCTCAGCAGAGTATTCTCTCGATGATGCTTTCGATCGGAATGTTCCGTTCAGTATGCACCAGGACTACCTGGAGATGCGTCCCCCGCCATATACCTCCCAGTATGGCGGCCAATCGATTTACCCGCAAGAAATCCAACCTCCCACATCTTTGCCTGTGGATCGATGGCCTGCGGAGAATTCGAATGGGAGCTCTTTCGGATTCTCAGGGACCCTGTCAACTTCCGTTCTCCCTCAGCTCTACAGCACAGGCCTCGTGGACGACCGGCATTCTTATACCATTCATCGCCCCCAAGCCAGCCACCAGAATCACCAGCATCCGCGCCCAAGCCAGAATACGAATCGTTACCCGCAGTACTGGAACGACTTCTCTACCTTCCCGCAACTCGGTTCAGCATATGGTACCTATCAGCAACCATCAGTATCTCAGCCGCAGCACTCTTCTTCTTCATCGCACATGTATCTGGCTTCTGAGCCTTATAGCATATATAGTGAGTGATATATGGTTTTCCCGACACTACGTGGCGCAATTTACTCATCGGCGGTTTGCACCCAGATCACCACCCAACATCTTCCCATCGATAATTTATATTCTGAATTCCCCGCATCTCACTCACTGTACTTTTGCTGTTGACCTTGGATATACGCTCCACAACTCTGTCGCTATACTAAGTAAATTATTCGTTTGTACTTAAACCCGCACATGGCAAGTTCTCTCTATTTCTAGAAATATTGAGTATATAGAATAAATTCCAAAGAAAAATTACTAGGATTTCATCACACAGGTGGGCTGGTTAGACACCACTAAGGTACTTTAGTAAGCTTCGGTCGGAATCAGAGCTGAAAAAAATACGTGCGGGTCCATCTTGCCCCCGGCGACGAAATTTATTTATATTGAACATGGCTATTCGAAGTTCAGTCCTACATAATTATCAGGTTTGAGTGCATATCAAACCATGAAATTTTCAAAGCTGCCGGGGATATGCCTTTCGGAAACGGTTCAGAGCAACTATGCATCAAGGTGATACACGGTAGTAATCCGATGGGTGGTCCGCTGTAGAGTGCGTAGTCCTAGACGATGAATAGATGGCCAGTGGAAACATGTACTAGTGTGATTTTAAAAAAAGATACATGCACTTGACTGTGGATATTCCACGGTCTTTAAAATAATTAATACAAAAGTCTGGCTAATCTATCCATCCGGTCTGGTACGTAACCACGACTAGTGGGATCGAGCGGATTCCCTACTTTTAGGTCCGCAGATGTGGGGGAAGGATGGGGCGCCGAGGGAGGTCCGTCGAGGGGGCCGTATAGGTACCGTCATCAGAGTAGGGTCTCTTGTAAATCTCACTCTAACCTGGCATCGACAGGATCAATTTATTTCCAACAGTGGAGTCCGCTACCCAATGACAAGGATTCAGGGATGAGGGAGTATTATCCAACAGGGAGTTGTTCGCACAGTTTATAATCACATTCAGCTGCACTCGGGATATAGAACAAGATCCTCCTAGGCCATGTTTGAGGTATGATAATTAGATTTTTCTATCAAAGTGTCCAGCAGATCCCCTTGATTTAAAACCGCAGTGCGTGACATGCCATCAGGAGACCCTGAATCTTTTGAATGTAGTGGTATTAAAGTCGTGCGTTGGTCGGGGGCCAGAAAATTCCGATTGTTAGTCGGAGAGTACTTTAATTGGTGGCCGCACCTTCAGATTCTAAAATTAAAATTAAAATATCTCCAGTACTAGTAGATAAGAACGGGTGACAGTGCTAAGGAATAATATAAATTGGTGATAGGCTATATCGTTGAAAAGTACAAAGAGTATTATCAAGGGAACTTACGAGCATTGAAATACTCAAGGGAAATCAGAATGTTTTAGTGCGTCAGGGAGTCGATGGTTCCCCGCCGTGCGCATATCGCCGCACGCCTGACAAGATTAAGCAAGGAGCAGGGTTGAAAATTCATTGAATGAGATCGAACAGTGGTATACCATACTCCCGCCTTACTCGCTGGGATATTACATTTGCACCTGAAGCTGGGTGGAATGGCTATATATGATGGAACAGATCAATAGGTAGAAATCAAACATAAACAAGAACGCCGTGATGTGTTAGTGCGTCGAGAATATCAAGTATCAGACCCATAACACCGGACATACCTCGCGACGACAAGCCTGAACAACCCCGGTTATCTTTCTACTTTTATTTCTTCTCTCTTTTCTCTTTTACTATACGGATCCGGATATCAGCCCAACAGCGGCCACCAAATCCCCAGGGAACGGTCTATGCACACCCTTCCTCCATACCCATACCATTCCATACAATCTTACCAGCCGTAACAACGGCCACCTACTCTACCCCTTACCTACAGCGTTCGTAGTCCACGTGTACTTAAATGCGCTATATAAACTGGTTAAAAAAAAAAAAAAAAAAAAAAAAAAAATATCAAGTATCGTGATTACAATGGTGTCGTAACGGTATGATTCTGTTGAGTATGTCAGTTTGAGTCTACGGATACTCTAGCTTCAGTTTTGAATTGGCATCTGCTTGAATTTGGGGGCGTACAATGTCGCTGATTAGCAGTCAGCTATCCCAGGGCGTGAAATAATTTTAATTCAGTCACGCTACGAAGAACTTGATAGACATTCATTATTTCTGAGCCAATCTGAGGAGAACGGGTTACTGAGGAACCAAAGCGATGACAACGCGCAGGCATACCGATCTTCACATCTTCTAGATGATCATCAAAATCCCCGAACTTCTCGTGCTGACGCTTGTCCCGAACTAACGATGCTGCATGTCGCGGCAATTTATTTGACGCAAGTTTGAAGGATGAATTCTGAGAAAAAGCGGGGGTCTCCCCAGAGTAAGGTCTCCAGGAGGGCGTTGTCGTCGATGAAACGTATGGCTATCAGTGCCCCCGCATAGTTAACCACTTATGCTTAATTCGAAGGAGATAAGAGAGAGGAAGGAGGACGTACGATCAAGGCAGCCTCATCCGTACCCAGCTTTTCGCCATCGATCTTCAGAGGAAATCTACGACGTCAGACACACTCAGTGAAACCATCCAACAGTTTCACGCACGACAAATGCAACAGCATCGCTGAATCCTGTCTTAATCTTCGTTGCCACTTTTTCTCCGACTGGTACTAGGGAGGTATCGTCCAAACGGTCACTAGCCTGATAGTAGCCAACCAACTTCAAGCCTATAGACCCTGCGTATTGAGCTACCTTTGCCGTGCAATAATATGCATTCAGTTACTCCAGACTCTAGAAGAGCGGAATCTAAGGGAAACTCACGAGGTCGAGACCAATTTCCATCATTGGGCTCAGACTCGTCCAGTGGTGCAGCAGAGGAACTGCATCCTCGATGGTAACAGTATCACCAGCCTTTCTACCTAGAAGGACACCATTAACAGGCTTGTGTGGGTGTTTAGCAGCATGGAAGAAGATTTTCAGATAGGCTGGCTCGGAGATCGTGTAGCTGGTCATTGTGACGGTTCCGAACTGATATCTCAAAGTGGCTGTGTCATTGGTCCAAAATGAACTATTTACTTCATCTTGAAGCCGGAGTCGCGAGCAGTGATCATGGAGTGGTAGGGATAGCTTAGTTTAGTACTTGGTGGCTTCAAGTCAAGTTCGAACGTGCCAAGCCCGGAGAAACATACTGCATTGATTATAATTGCCATCTTATAAAATGAGCCTAGATTCTACTCCGGCACATATTCAAGTCGTAACAAACGACTGATAAACCGCCCTTGATTTCGGAAAGCAAAAATTAATAAGAGAGAGTTTACGCTAGCGTGGCCTCCATGAATGGGGATTTAGGTTTCACGGGTGTGGCGAAGACGACTTTATTCACTGTCCAGGTTCGACCTCAGGTCGGATGGGGCCAAGTCTGTGATTTGAAGTATAAACACTATTCAAACTCCTGCGAGACGTATAATAGTCACTTACACTTCTATTCATCGCCTCGGGTCAAGAGTATACTGCGTATCGCGGAAGGCTCCACTATTCAGCGGGATAGCGTAGCCATTGCCTTGTGCGTAATGATTATGCGGTGCCTGGTTATATCCTTGGTCCATGACCACGGCAGTGACCTGGTATGGGTAATGTTTTGGCTGCGGGGCGCGGGAGTCTGAAGGTGCGGCAAGGTCAGGATCGTATGGCAGTGGCGGAGGGCGAGGTGGAGGACCGTAAATGTCATATGGCAAAGGTCGGGGGCGCGGTGGCAAGTTGTGTCCGGAGGGTGGTGGGGGTGGTGGGGGTGGACGAAGGGGTAGTCCGGAAGAGGAAGATGCCACTTGTGAACGATCGTGTCCGGGGGGTGGTCGTGGTGGACGAAGGGGTAGTCCGGAGGAGGAAGGTGCTACTTGTGAACGCTCGTAAGTCTCTGGTTCTAGAGGGCCTGATTTGGGTATAGGTTGGGTAGAGGGTTTGGGAGATTGGCCTTGAGCAATAGCAGGTCGCTTCCCTGATCCTTTCCCGCCCTTCGATGCAACCTCAGCCAGAAACGGATGTCCTTCCACCAGGGCAACAGCATCTGTGCTTTCCTTTCCCTTGTTTCCCTTTTTCCTCTTCTTCCTTGCCTTGTTTACCTCCGCTTTCTCGCCTGAATTATCATCATCAGCTTTCCGTTTCTTTTGCGTCGACGTAAAGACTGGTTCGCTTTGCTCTCGGTCGTGCCCAAAACCTTGATGCGCAACCGGCTGGCGCTTGCGGCATGAGCGCAAAAGTTCAAGGAGGCCCCGTTCGGCTGCAGCTAAAGCCACTGCGACCTTGGCGTCCGCTTTTGTGCGGTATTCTGGTTCAACGCTGTACTTATGCTCACTAGATCCAGTACAGACAGTGAGGGTACATCCATATGCTGGGAGTCGGGATACACCAGTTAAGATAACGAGAGCATTTGGGGCCATATACACTCACCATCGATATCCATGTGAAACTTGAATGTGTAAGTCATTCCGGGAGTATTCAGTCCCAGCGCGGGGAAGATCTTATTGTGAGCAAATGACCGGAGCTCGGGTGTGAGCTTGTTCTCAATTTGTGCGCTGACGGCCTTGATAATGTTCTCGATACCTTGGACCATGGCGGAAAGACAAACGGCAGCCTTGGCGTCGCTGCGCTTCGTGAACATTGGATCGACGACGTATGCACGGCTCTCTCCAGGGCGGTCAACACGTAAGATGCACCCCAAAACTATGTCCATAAAAGTCAAGAGTGGGGTACACATATGAGGGACACTCACGCTCATTTTTGATATCCATCGGCCAGAAGAAGTTCAGCTTGAATCGGGCACCACGCGCTTTTGTAACCCACTCGTTCAAAAGAGCAGCCGCGCCAATTTCTACAGCCATTTTCGTTCCAAAGAATTCTGGACGGGGACCCGAGAGAGCTTCAAACCAGGTTTGTAGAGATGTGGGTACTGTCAATTTGGGTGGCGATTCTTCCAGTGTCACGGTTGTGGAGTTTATTATGTGGTCAACGATACCCTGATCGAGGGCAAGTTTTGCACAGGCAGAAATGGCTTCTAGCTTTGTCTCGCAAATCATGTCTAATACGTATAGTCGTGGGGGGTCCAGATGAACGCGTAGCGTCACACCCCATCCTACACATAGACGTCAAAAACAGGTCAGAGTTTTCCCCCCCGGATTATAATAAGAACTTACTAGGTGGTTGAGAATCTGTGCAATAAAAGATCCAATCCGGAGGTCGATTTCCAGGGCGGTGTTCTCGTAACGCATTTTGGATTTGACGAACTTGTGAATCATCTTCGACTTCGAAGTCAGTGGATGAGGGCTGGCCTGTCGCTGACTGAACCGGAAGATCCTCGATTTGGTTATCAACTTGGAGAATGAAGTCGACCGCGCCTTGTGAGACAGCCATCTCAGCTACCTGAGTTTCCGCATCGTAGTTGCGGGAGTGGCAGGCAAGACTCTCATACACGCGATACGCTCCATCAGGTCTGGTCACTGTCAAGATACACTGTATTGCTGTGTCCAATAAAATTTAGCTGTTCTGGCGGCGCAGATAGAGACGAATTCGCACCATTGGGACCTCCCGAACGTCGTACTATCTCATATCGTAGTCCTTCATGAATAGATGAGGCTGGGAAAGCAGAATTGAAGGCACTCTCAAGTTTGGATATGTACTCGGGATCTCGTATCAAGCCTTTTGATGCACTTCCTTCAAGTTCCCGAGATGTCTGGCCCGTCTCGAACGTGCTCGGATGGTGTGTGTTCGTGAGAGAGGAATCTTCACTTTGAGATTCGGACAAATACTCCCTAAGTGTCAGTGCGCCAATCTTCCTCAAGTTGAGGGAGACTAGTTCAAATGGGCTGAGAGATAAGTTGGCATGGTGCAGAGGAAGCATGCCTCCATTGGTAAGTGACAGGACGCATCGGTGGTCAGTCAGCGGAGTTTCAATTGGCAGTGGGGCTCGGGACTCGGGAAACGGTTCAGATTAGATCAGCTCATGGTAACATTGACCCGGTGACTATGATCTTCTATACTCTGGGCCATTCCGATTTGCTAGCACCTACTGCTACGTAAATACTTCCTCATCCGTCCTTTGGGAGAGCGTCGCTTTTTACTCATCCATCATGATCTCCTCCAAGTCGTACACACTCGATCCCCGCCCTCACTACCCTCTACTCATTACCGCAAAGCGATACTGGAAACCTGACTCCCCCTATGTGAACGACCCTTCTGCGCTCACGCTCATATTCGCTCATGGAACGGGCTTTCACAAAGAGATATGGGAGCCCACGATGGACGAGCTTAACGTGTTGTTAGAGCAGAATACTAGGGGTGTCAAGGTACGAGAGATGTGGGCAATCGACGCGCCGAATCACGGTGAAGCAGCAATCCTGAATGAAGATGTTTTGAAATGGGGGTACGAGCCCGTTTGTACGTATCTAATAATTTCTTCAGTGACGACGACACTGATTTTGAACTGTAACAGTTCCATGGGAGGAATACGCACGCTCTATTCACCTATTCCTCACGGGCTCTGGAAGTGGAGTAGACATTGACTTCAGCACTCGGCGTTTGATTGGCGTCGGCCACTCGATGGGCGCAGTGTGCCTGTACGTTCCTGGCTTTATTGATACTCAGTTTCTCACCATTTCTCCAGCCTCCTTTCACTAGGCTACTCCCCGCGCCTCAAATTTGAATCGTTTATACTCTGCGAGTTGATGTGCATGTCCGCCAAGTACATAGATAAACCTTCTGTTATGCTTGTTAATGGCTCTCTCAACCGGCGTGACATTTGGGCCTCTCATGAAGACGCCTATAAGCTGCTGAAAGCAAGGTCTGCCTGGAAGATTTGGGATGATCGTGTGTTGCGGATTTTCGTCGTATGTCAATCTCAATATAACTTCCTCCGTTTCAAAGTTCATCTTCGATCATAGAATGACGGCATGAGACCACTCCCTACCGCTGCTTACCCCGACAAAACGGATGGTGTGACGTTGAGATGCACCCGTTCCCAGGAAACAGCCTGCTACCGCGACCCTATAGGGGTGCCACGAGCCTATCGTCTGCTTGGACCTATCGCAAAACGCGTCCCTGTGCACCTAATTTACGGTGCTATAAACGACTATCTGTGCGTCCTAAAAGAATCAACGATCCGCCTGTAATTAATGAAAGAACACCCTGAAGGCCTCAAGAAGTGAAAGACGACATCGTGGATAACGCCGTTGGCGGGATTCACAACCTTGCTTCATTTTCGCGCGTAGAGGGCGCAGGTCACCTTGTGGGTCTGCTGATATCTAAAGGAAATAGCGCTAATTGCTTGTGCAGATCATCCAAATGAATCCCAAGGGTTCGGCAAAGAATATTTATGATACATTGTCACACCCTCTCCGCTCAGCATCAAAGCTATAGCTTTCCACGGTCCAAAGATTTGTATCAATTTTAAATGTCAAATTATCTCGGGAGTGGCAATGCTAGAATCATCTTCGGCAACGGCATCTTCGTTCTCCTGTTAAGCTGCTTTATACAATTTCTTCACGCATGAAAACCTGACGCCGGAAGTAGACATAGCTTTGGCGATTGCTGTCGACCTAAGAGGGATGAGGAGATACCTGTTACTTGGCTTCTCTGGCTTTTTGTTTTGGGCGAACCGACAATTTAAAGAATCGTAGCAGCGCAAGCACCAGTCCCCGACTCTGAGAAACAACAATGATGTGATAATTCCTTGACATAACAATATAATTATTTTCAACACTTTGCTATCAGCACAGTTTAATTAAGATATCTATAGGAGAAACCTCGGGGCAGGGTGCCGCGGGAGGCGAAGGAGTGGGGCTGGGGCTGCGCGTGACGCTGTGGGAATTCGGGATGAGTGCCGACTGCGTCGCGCTCAAATACAGCAGGGAAGCGTGCTCCGTTAATGACGAGTGTGAAGAACATGATAGCGTAGACGGCAGACTGAGCAAACGCCAAAGGCTCTCAATTGAACTGTGAAACACCTCAGTGATGCCGAGTGTGGGAATTTTCACGTGCACGGTGAGCGAATTTGCGATTTTGCTACATCCTGTTATATAAAAACCCACTATTATAAATTAGCGGGCATCAACTCATATACCTCCGACATCCGCTTGAGAAAGGCAAATCGAAGCAATTGAATGGGCTACCCATTCGTACTTACTGCTTAGTCGCTGCTCTGATTAGATACCATGTCGCCTCAAGCAACCTACTTCTATGTTCGCCGAGCGGATGAATGGCCTATGGCTAGCAGAGCTATATCCAGATTATTGGAGTCACGCACTGGACCGGCACGCTGGGACATCGACCATTCACTGACACGACTTGTGGGCCAAATTCGTGCCATGAAAAATCGGGCAGGTCTTACTTCAACGTTCTGGTTGCCCTTGATATCAAGCCTTGTTGGTGCACCGTGCGATACGCGCATCTCGATGATGTTCGTAGTACCGTGCTTTTCAGGTATTAACTAACTATTCATTTGCTGCGATACAGACCCAACACACCTTTCATATTGCCACGCTGGCCAGAACCACCTTCAAGGGACATCGTTGACGGTCATGCGCATATGATCGTAGGCTCACTCTGCGTGCCAAAGAGGAGTATTTTATCTATTCCACCCTCGACCCACATCTCTGTTCCATTTTGTGCACATATAACTCCTGGTCAAGGAATCCGCACAAATGCCACAGTCGCTCTTTTTGATGTCGCGGACGACGAGGAAATCGAGCCATTATTAAGTAGCGTCCTGTATCAGCAACATGTCTGGGGAGTTCGGATGCATGCCATAGGTATCGCGCTTTCGACCACCGGTACCGTGGCCCGCGTTTTCATCGGCTGGATGGATGAAGCTACATTATCGCACGGGCAACTGGTGCGATGATTTGAATTGTATAGGTTGCCTTTGCTCACTTTATTATGAAAGCCAAATATCCATCTTGCGTGTGCAATAAGTCAGCAAGAACCCGACAGCTCTCTCGGGGTCTATGACCTTACGGACACAGCATCTGTAGCAGCCATGTCACACTTTATATTTGGTGTAGGCCATCAACTCGGACCAGCTATCGAAGCTGTCAGGAACTTGAAATTTACTCCTCTGCTGTGGCACTGTGACAGCATGCCTTTCGACGAACTCATTCCCGGCCAAAAAGAACAAATCTCCCATGACCACGAGCTAAAGCAATGGGTAGAGCTGTCGTCGAATCCAGACATAGTATAGTAAGTAATTGCTTTCATTCATGTTATACGTTTCCTCAGGTCCGATGTACAGTGATCCAATGCCTTTGGATAGAGAAAATGATGAATCACAAGCGTTTTCCCAGTCTAACACTGAAGTCAAGCCCTACCCCGCAATGTCATCATTATACGCAGAAACAGGTGATTCAAAACTGGGACCCTAACTGTCTAAATCGGGTGCTTTGCCAAAAACTAGGTCCGCCGTTTATCTCAGATCCCCCAAGAAGATTTTTAATACAAAATAGTTCCAAAGCCTCTAAGGAAACTTCAGAAGAGGATGAATGCATTAGGAGGGACGGCGAGGACTGGGATGAAGAATCCGAGTCCGAGATCCGGGAGTGGCAACGCCCAGAACGATCTTCGACTGCAGTATCGTCGTTCTCTTGGTAAGCAGCTCCACATAATTTCATCACGAAAAGCTGAATGAACTGTATATAGTTTTAGCTATTGCCGTCGACCAAAGAAGGACGAGAAAATACCTGATACTTGGCCCCTACGGCTTTCCGCTCTTGTATTGACAAATCGGCAATTTACAGGCTTCGACCAGGACTCAGCATTAAAAAGCAGTATCAATCGTAGAATACAGCTCTACGCATCAATCGCAACATTTCCCGCAACTGATATTTCCGTGGTTAGTGACCTACTTAGTCTTTCTTATTTTGCTGATTGATCCGCTAGTTGGCGGCATATACACCTCCCCCCCATTTGGTGCCAATTCACGACCATATCATCAAGCATTATCCCGAAACACTCAAAACGAGCGAGAGTTCACTACCGCTAGCACCACAAACTCAATCCACGCTGATGAATCGCTTTTCTGATATTTTATATGCTGCATCTTCAGGATCCATGATAGGGGCGTCTGAGGATTTCCGCTGCACGTGGGATTTGCTGTTACATTGTTTCACCTTCACAGAAGATGTAGCGCTCTCTCCCAATATACTGTGTGATCCTCGTTTATATGAACCACTGTGCCCTACTAATAAACTTGAATATCAGGTTGAACGAAACTCTGAAAGTGGAGGAAACCGACTATTCCGATCTTGAAACGATGCAACCACTCCTGGATCGATACCGGAGCATTTTACTCGCGAACCTAGATCTGTGTCGCGCGATGTGGTTTCAGATCCCCAGTGGTCTGCCAGAAGAGGACGAGGCAAACGAGGTCAAACTCGAATGCTTGCGGATCAACCGTCTTGTGTGTTCGATGGAAAACTCTGAACTGGCAAATAAAGTGCGAGATGCTCAGATGCCCGGTGCGGCTCCTTGCACCATATTTCTCACCCCACCCATCCCTATTATCTCAGAATCGTTACCCGATCAAGTGCCAGATCGTCCCAACATGACCCCTACACAGACCATTAATCCCATTGGTCCTATTGTGTGCTCTAAGATGTCTGCGTTAACCCTGAGCCCCTCTGGAGTCCCACAAACTGAAACTCGCACAGACTTCACACTCAGTAAAAAGCCTTTGTATGTAGACAGTCAGCAACAAGTCTTGCATCAGTGAAAATGGCCCGAAATTTCGGATTTTGGATCAATTTAGTCAGTATTTTG
>JABCKI010005951.1:0-22881 GCA_018282025.1 Sphagnurus paluster
CAATAGAAAATTTTATGACCCATGAAAGCGTCATGAATGTCAATTTAATGCATAGATGACTAAAATAAAGACCCCGTGAAAATATTTCTCCAGAATGGTTCAGATAAATCATAAATCCTGAGCTCTTCCAAGTCTATCATATCTGCGCTTGTTACTTCAGGCCGATAATTTGAAAAATTCATTTTCCATGAGACACTCAGCGATGGAGCAGTAGATGGTCATAAAATTATAAATTGTAAGTAGGTGTGTAAGAGATAAGATGTGTGATGAGATGAACGTGACAACGAGATATCTATCCCGCAAAGTCGCCGAACAGGTCATGCGGGATGTCTCCCGTGACGACTAGCTACCCATGCGGGATCAATCCCATCCCACGAAATTTTGGTAGGAGGAGGGATCGAGGCCCCTAGTTTTTGAATATGATCATGCTATAACCAGGGGCATTATTTCATGGGAATTTGCCGTTGGCCCGGATGCTCACTCAGCTGACGCAAATACATTGATATCCCAGCAAGTGCTCCGATGCTCCCACAACCTCCATGGACTCATCGGACATCTTTGAACGGTGCCAGACACAAATACAACTGTCAGAATATCCAGGATTCCGATCTTCGATTGGAGGAATCGATCGACGTTGACATTGTGTTGGTAGTAGCAAGACGTCTTGACCGTAAAGCGAAGCTTTGGAGTCCAGCGTTCGGTTAGTGCCAGTCCCGGACTTCCGCGGTCGGCCATGGCCACTTGTCGACATAGCATACTCACACTTCTCACCGTGTTCACACGTTAACAAGGGAAAGCATGCGTTCGTTGTCTGGCTCCAGCCTCAGATGATGCCGTTCCTTGTTTTTTTTTTGACATTTGTCTTCTCGTTTCTGGTACCCTTGGCTAGCCTTCTGTTTATTTTAGAATCGGCGATGATTGATAAATTGTCTGATCATCTCCCCAGTGGCCACTGCACAGCTCTGTCCAAGTTCATCATTCGGCACATCACAGCATCTCAATGTTTAACGGTAAGGAGCTTGAGAACGTTATTTCTATATCAGTCTTCAAGTTGTGTATTGAATTCTTCAACGCGCTCTTTCCACCAGCATATTCTCCTTCTCATACTAATGTCCACAGAAGTCTCTTCACTTGGAGTGGCATTAATCACAGGTGCGAACAGAGGGATTGGACGAGGGATCGCACTACGCCTCTCCAAGGACGGTTACGACATTGGAATTAACGGCCGTTCCACTGCTGTACATTCGCTCGAAACACTCCAGAAGGAGATCACCGCGCTAGGAAGACGAGCATGCATCGCAATTGGTGATGTGTCCGTCCCTGAGGATGTCGCAAATATGGTTTCTACAGTTGTGCAGAACCTTGGGCAACTTGATATAGTGAGTGACAGAGCATTTATCTTCTGACTTTCAGGTGCTCACAGAAGCTGGCACACGGATAGATGGTTGCCAATGCTGGAATTTGTGAGACCTCTTGGCTTATTGACGGTACGTATTCCCTAACCGCCCCCCGGAACCGGCATAAAATATCAACCCAGTTGAAGTTGTGGGCTGGGAAAAACACTTCTCGGTGAACGCACTGGGTGTATTCTTGTGCTACAAATACGCCGCACTTCAGATGATCAAGCAAGGGAAAGGCGGGAGGATCATTGGGGCCTTGTCTTTGGCGGGGGAGCGCGGTGATTCTCTTCCAGCGAACAGATTTTGTTGCATGTGGCTTGACTTAGTATCGCTTTCAGGAGCGGTGGGCATCGGAGCATATTCTGCAAGTAAGTTTGCCGTGCGTGGCCTTACACAAGTCGCAGGTAATAATATGACTATCGCCATGAAACCACACTAATCTAAGGCTTTCAACTATGTGAGCGCAAGAGTGGGGGCGCCATGGAATCACCGTAAACGCATACTCCCCAGGTGGGTCTTATATAAATGAATATTGACAACATCGTATCCCTTATGCATAATCTACCAGGCGTAATTGAAACAGATATGTGTGCGTCTAATAATTCTAGAAATTACCTCCACATAACTGATAAGACGAGGATCCAGCAAGAGCAGTAGCTGCATCCTTGCCAACTATGCTTTCGGGTCCACAAGGATTACCGCCTTCTTCTTTGGGTTACGATGGAACCCCGGACGAAATCGCAAGTATTGTATCATATCTAGCATCGAGGGAGGCACATTTTATCACGGGTAAGCATATCTATTTTTCTTGAAGGTTCAGAATAGGTGCAAATGAATGATGAACAGGTCAATGTGTGAGTCGCATTCATGTGCCTATGATGAATGGGCCAGAAATAATTGATTATGAAGATAACTGTTGATGGGGGACGGCAATTCTCCTGAGACCGCATCCGAACCAGAAGTTCATATTGATTGATATTCATGTTATATCTATTCTATATCTTGGCTCACACATACTCAACTAGAGATTATCATGATTCGACTCCTAACGATTTTTTTGAGTATTATTCATTATAGGCGCATCGAAATAAACTCGAATATCAAGCCATTTCTGCATCTTCATTAAAAATATTTATGTCGAGGATACGAAGAGGAAGAAGATCTGCAAGGATGGGTGCCTCTGTAGGGCTCCGATTAGATTAGATTATACTATCTATTTTCTCCACGCAGCAAACATCTATTTCCCCGGTGATTCCCCTACCTCCGGCTTTGCATGTGACCGCCATTTATCTATTAGTATTAAGTATGTCTACCTATTGAAGTCTTTTTCTCTGACTTGAAGGGAACTGCTCCTTAGATTTTCGTCATGAGCGAGAACTCTCTGAAGCTTAGCGGGTTCCGAGTCGGCTCATCCAGCAAAATGCTATTCCAGTTTCGCCTATTCGTCAGTTTCGACATCCAGCTCCAGGGATCTTCGTCAAGAGTGGCTGAATCTTGAGGGCTGTCATGTGCCATTCACAACCTGGCCAAAGGATGTCATTCCCAACGGTGCTCGGCCGAGCTTGTCACATCGATCCCTTTCTGTAAGCTAATCAACCCCTCCTACTAGATACCGAAACTCTAGCTATGTCTTCACCCGCATCTTCAGTCGGAGTGGCAATCGTAACTGGTGCAGCGAGAGGGATTGGTCGAGGGATCGCACTACGTCTCGCTGAGGACGGCTACGACGTTGGGATCAACGATATCTCATCCTCTGCAGAGGCACTTGATGCCCTCGCAAAGGAGATCGCTAAAGTAGGACGAAATTCGTGCGTTGCTATCGGTGACGTCTCCATCGCTGAAGATGTGGAGAACATGGTTTCTACTGTCGTGGAGAAACTGGGACAGCTCAACGTGGTCAGTTGGCCTGCCTCTCCTCGCCGAAATCATGCAACATTGACATAAATTCTATGGATGGTCGCAAACGCAGGAATCTGTAGGTTTGCGCCTATAGTCGATAGTAAGCATACTCCAAGCACAACCTTCCGAATGAAGTTAATGTGATTATACGCTTAGCTGACGTATCAGAGTGGGAGAAAATGTTCGCCATCAACACCCGCGGTGTTTTCCTCTCGTATAAATATGCTGCGCTGCAAATGATCAAGCAAGGCAAGGGTGGTAGGATTATTGGTGCTTGTTCTATCGCCGGTCTAAAAGGTACACCCAACCTATCCTTCGCATGGTGCATAGTGTTCTGGACTAATAGCCTTGCTTTTTTGAGGACACCCAAAGATGGGGGCATATAGTGCCAGCAAGTTCGCAGTTCGCGGATTGACCCAGGTTGCAGGTAATCGTATATATCGCACCAGCGTTATTTGATTTTAGTTATATGCTCCTTTACAGCCCAAGAGTGGGGAAGCTACGGAATCCGGGTAAATGCCTATTGCCCAGGTATGCATCTCTTATCGAATTATCTCGTTAGTGCTTGCTGATTTGAGTTTGGAACATTAGGCGCTATCGATACACCACTGTGTACGTCCCTTATGGAAAATTCCTTCTTTAGAGTCTGATAAAGCGAAAACAGTTTATGAATTGTATGGAAACAAGGAAAACTTGTCAGAAATCATTGAAAACGTATGACCTCACTGTCCTGGTGCTCGAGACTCGATTATAACTTGTCTAATTTTGTAGTCCAAAAAGTCCTGCGCATTGGGGTACAAAGGGACCCCAGCCGAGATTGCGAGTATTGTATCTTACCTTGCGTCCAATGAGGCACATTTTATAACAGGTAAGCCTAGGTCCAGTGGTGTCAGCGCTTTTGACTACTAAATTGTTATCACAATCAGGTCAAACGGTGAGTTCTATGTGTAGGATTTGAAGGACGACTACTAATTGATGATCATTTCAAGATTGCTGTGGACGGAGGATGGTTCAAATGAAGATACATTATTGGTCGTGTCCTCACAAGGTATATTTTTGGGCAATACATTATCCATGAAATTACAAGTAGTAACATAATGTCGATAACCCGACAAACTACCTGTGCGCAAAATCACATTTCATTAACCACTGCTCCCACTCTTGGTGGATTGCTGGCGTTTTGTGCCTATTCATGTCCTGCTGCTTCTGAGTATATAGTATTTTTGAGAACTATATAAATAACGAGCTAGCACGTACTTTGGATAGTTTTAAAGATCACCACGTAGGTCTGCGCCGCCCTAGCCCTATCCATATTTCCAACGCTTGGACTCACATGAGTGGAGCACTTGGGCGCCCGGGATGAGCTGCAAGTATCCTGTTCAGTTGGGTAGAAATGCAGCGGACTTCAATGAAACATACCTGACGAGAGAGACGCTGGCCACTACCAGGTTCCCGTCCAGATAATGTATTATACATGCGATGCTCGCTGAGGGTTTATACTAAGCATCGATTGGCGTTGGGCCAGTGGCCGGTTTGGGGGTGGGTGCAACAAGTATGTGGTCGCAGTCGTGGAATCTCGTGGAACGCGTCTAGCTTGAATCAAAGTTGGGCTATAACTTGATGCATCCTCAGATGGAAGGGGTGAGGTCCTGAGACAAGAGGGCCCTATCTCGTGAGGCGGGTTGGCAGATATTCCAAAGTGTACCGGGAGGTTATGCATTCGGGAACGACGGTCCGGAGGAGTACGACGGGCGGGGGCTGCAGTGGCAGCATGCTACAAATTATGGCTCACTGTCACTGGAGTCGTCCACGAGCGATGAGAACAACGACAGAGGCTGGGAAAAACGTTGTGTTGCAGGGGAGGCAGAGGGGAGGAATGTAGCACTCTGTCCAACACTCGGGGCAAAATCCAGCATTCTCACGAACTAGATATATGTAGGTACCAATCACTGATCAGAGATGGATTGACTGTGGCTCGTCATCCAAGTCATCGACATATCTCGGACTCAGATCTTCTGACTGTCTTTTGTGTGATGTTCTGCCATTCGTTACAACTCCAAGAGCTTATCACATTGATCCCTTTCTATAAACCCTCCAACCGGATCCCGAAACTCTAGATATGTCTTCGCCCACATCTTCAGTTGGAGTGGCAATCGTAACCGGCGCAGCCAGAGGGATTGGTCGAGGGATCGCACTACGTCTCGCTCGGGATGGCTACGATGTTGGGATCAATGATATCTCATCCTCTGCAGAGGCACTTAATACCCTCGCAAAGGAGATCGTCACGATAGGACGAAATTCGTGCGTTGCTATCGGTGATGTCTCCATCGCTGAAGATGTGGAGAACATGGTTTCCACCGTCGTCGAGAAACTGGGGCAGCTCAACGTGGTCAGCTGGCCTGCCTCTCCTCGCCGAAATCACGCAACATTGACATAAATTCTATAGATGGTCGCAAACGCAGGAATCTGTAGGTTTACGCCTATACTGGAGAGTAAGCATATTCCAAGCCCGAACTTGCGAATTTTGATGTGATTATACGCTTACTAGCTGATGTATCTGAGTGGGAGAACATGTTCGCGGTGAACACCCGTGGTGTTTTCCTCTCGTACAAATATGCTGCGCTGCAGATGATCAAGCAAGGCAAGGGTGGCATGATTATCGGCGCTTGTTCTATCGCCGGGCTAAAAGGTGCACTTAGCCTATCCTTCGCACGTTTGCATACCAGTATCCTAGACGTTGCCTTTTTAGGACACCCCAACATGGCGGCATATAGTGCCAGCAAGTTCGCGGTTCGCGGACTGACCCAAGTTGCAGGTGATTGGATATATGGTGCCAGCGTTATTTTATTTCAGTTGTCTGCTCTTTTCCAGCCCAAGAGTGGGGAAGCCACGGAATCCGGGTAAATGCTTACTCCCCAGGTGTGTATCTCTTATGGAATCATCTCTTTATGCTCACTGATTCGGGCGTGGCTTATTAGGCGCTATTGATACACCAATGAGTACGACCTATACGTGACATTTATATCAATAGTCTGAAAAGGCAAAAACAGTCTACGAAGTATATGGGGAAATGGTAAACTTGCCAGAGTTTGCTGAAAAGGTACTTATGGCCTAACTTTCCTAGTTCTTCACTCAATTCTCAATTCTCTAATATTGTAGGCCAGAAACTTGTCAGACATCATTGAAAACGTATGACCTCACTGTCCTCGTGCTCGACTCGATTATAACTGGTCTAATTTTGTAGTCCAAAAAGTCCTGCGCGTTGGGGTACACCGGAACCCCCGCCGAGATTGCAAGTATCGTATCGTACCTTGTGTCCAACGAGGCGCATTTTATAACAGGTGAGCCTTAGCTCCGTGCTGTGAGCACTTTGGGCTACTGAATTGTTATCACAATCAGGTCAAACGGTGAGTTCTACATATAGTCGTGCTGGTATCTAAAGGTGGACTAATTAACGGTCATTGCAAGATCGCTGTGGACGGGGGATGGTTCAACTAAAGGTACATCATTGGTCGTCATGTTATTCACGACAACAATCTTCGGGCTACACGTTACGCATGAAATTACAAGTAAAATAGTATCGATCACCAGAAGCCGCCTGTGTTTACGATCAACTGCGGCTCAAAGAACAGTAAGTTGATAGATTGCCTGCGTTCGGTGCCATCTTGGGTAGAAATGCAGTTGAGTTTCAATGGAGCATACCTGAAGAGGGAGACAGCGATAAACTTATGGGACATCTACGACAGTGAGTCCAGAGCCTGGCGCACGTTTCCCATTGAGCAACAAATCGTTTTGACTGATTATAGTATGGCCGCTGAAATCATTATGTTGGTTGCATATGGGATTCAGGTCCAAGACAAAGATGATCCTTTTATCATTGCAGCTGAGCGCGGAGCCCGGCCCCTTTCCATTGCTGGCGTTGCAGGCACTTTCCTAGTTGATGTTCTTCCGGTTCTCAAACATGTCCCAGAATGGATGCCATTCGCTGGCTTCAAGCACAAAGCAAAAGAATGGCGGGGATATGCAAGGACCATGCTAAACATGCCGTTTGAAGCAGCACTGCTTAATATCGTGAGCTTTCACCACATACAAAAGTCTGATATTCAAAAGATGTGTCACTCTCGTAGAAAAACGGCACTGCCCAGCCCTCGTTCGTATCGTGCAGTTTGGACAAGATCGATGGAAGCGGTGACGTGGAGCACCAAAAAAGTATTATCAAGTCTACTGCAGGCGCGATGTACGCTGGTGCGTATTTTTCTCTTTCACGGGTCCTGTATTTAAGAACCATTTCAAGCTGGATCTGATACTGTACGTTCATATCATATTGCGTGAAATCGAAATCTCAAACCAATGACAAGACTGATAGACGGTAGTTGCTATCACAACCTTTGTCCTCGGGCTTCTCTCCAACCCCCAGGCACTCAAGAAGGCCCAGCAGGAAATTGATAGTGTCATTGGCACAGGTCGACTTCCAACATTCGAAGATGAAGAATTCTTACCTTATATTACTGCAATTGTTAAAGAGACGCTCAGATGGAAGCCTGTGACGCCAATGGATATGAAATATCCTCGGTGCAAAAGCTTCTGGTTGAATTTTCTCCACAGGTATTCCCCACTTCATCGAAGTAGAGGACGAATACAAAGGGTACCGAATTCCCGCTGGGTCTATCGTGATCGCCAACTCTTGGTATGTTCAGGCATGTTCTCCACAAACTGTTCTTAACACCGCCCATCACAGGGCGATTCTTCATGATGAGAACCCCTATCCTGATCCGTTTGCGTTCAATCCAGATCGATTCATAAAGAACGGAAAACTGAACCTAGATATCAAGGATCCCAGCACTGCAGCATTTGGGTTTGGACGGCGGTGAGTCGGAGAGTAGTCGCCTCTCCCCGAATCTCCCTCTCATCTAATTTTCCACAGAATCTGTCCTGGACGCCACATGGCATATGCCAGTATTTGGATTGTAGTTGTATCCATGGTTGCAACGTTGGATATCACAAAAGCTGTGGACGAAGACGGGGAATTCATCGAGCCGGACGATGGATTTGTTTCCGGGATAGCGAGGTGCGTCGCATTTCTCCCATGGATTGACTTCTCTGGAAATCGTTAATTCCATGTTCACTGTTCAGCATGCCTCTTCCTTTCAAATATTCAATTAAGCCGAGGTCTCGAGCAGCTGAAGTGTTGATTCGAGGAACTCTCGAAGCGGAATACTTCTAACATCCACTTCCCCGGATGTCAGCTAGTACTTCCATTGGCGCTAGCCCATGACCGGTAGTATCTGTGGTTTCTCGCTATTGAATTACTGGTTTATCAGTGCGGGAAACCGTCTATGTTTTAGATATCATTTCAGTACACCACTGCATTCCGTCTATTCAAACGAAACCCAAAGCATCTATCTGAGAAGGCGCGGTTCATTTGAGTCGCACTAACACAAGCTTTAACCATCTATCGACGTTTGTCACGACTCTGGGCATATGCAGCGACCATAACACCAAACGAAGTGTAAATTCGCCCTCCCCTTGAAAGAAGTAGCCTCCGCAACGAGGTTAGCCTAAATGGCGTTGCCATCAGAGTCCAGACTGCAAATTAATTTACTCACGACAGGGAGATATAACTGACGAGGGCTGTGATCTCACCCATCGGTGCGTTGTACGTGGCCTTGCGCTGGACGATGTGGATGAGGCATCGGTTGGTAATGGTTGCTTCGGTCGCCTCGAGCGCGGTGAAAATCGCGCGGCCATCGGTGAAAGGGATCGGTTTGGGAGTGACAGCCTGGAGAAGGATTTCTCTGCCTCGATCTCGATCTATGGCTTGGGTTGTGATGGCATATTAGGCTCAAGCGTACCAGTTTCATGGCAGTCGAATGTGTTCGAGGTTGACAGATCCCATCCCATCCTTCACTTCGTTTGGCAGGTACGCGCTGTCTCGAACAATACTTAAAATTCGATTGCAATCCAGGAATTTTTTCCCTCGCAGCCTGACTCGCTGACGGAGTAATAGCGCGAAATATGACAATACATTCGCCGAGAAAAAAATTTTAGAGCTGAAGCAAAGGAAATATGATGCCTGCGAGCCAATCACCAGATCTTGAGCGCCTTTGCGACAAAAGTAAGCCCGGCGGATTGCCATAGTTCGCTAACCAACCCTCGGTACTTGGCGTTTGGAAGTTGGGGTATCCAGACCTTGAAACAAGATTTCGTTGTCAGCATTCGGTCAGGAAACATAGAGAAGGTTGTGAAATCAAACAAATATCACAATTGACAGAGGTAAATGGGCTTTGAGTGTATGTCATTGGGATGGTCCATATTTACTGATAAATAATCCGCCCCTTTGCCCCAAAAACGAGCGATAAACAAATGAACGAGAGACGATCTGATCCCAAAGGCTGCCAGGGGGGAGGCTTGTGAGAGCACTGAGAGGTGATCCGAGACGGTGGCCCGGCAGGATATCGAGACGCAGAGACGAGATGTACTGCCAGGGATGGTTTTTTCAATACTAGTAGAGCCGCCGGGAACTTGGAATGTGTGAAATATAAATTCACATCTAATGTCGAGGAAGCTGATATTCCGACAAGCGATATTTGGGGGTATGGATTTTGTTGATCAAGCGGTATTAGAAGATAAGTATAATACATGTCGTGGAACTCGAATGTCAAGAATGGGTTTTTGACGAGTTTTTGAGCTTCTTCATGATGGCGAGCATCGTGGTCTACACGGGACAAGGGGTGTCCGTGGGCTACTTACTTATCGGTCCAAGGAACAACTTGAAGGTCAGTGGCATATTTAAATAAATGACCCTCCCTAGACTTCAGGGGGGTAGGGGGCGCGGGGTCTGGGGAAATGAGTCTCATAGAGAGTTGTGTATGTGGCGACTACATCGAGTCCCAAATGTATGTTATTTCTGATGTTCCTTCCATTTCCCATACGAGTTCAAACCGGTGAATTATTGAAGAGGTGCCAGGTTGACGCCACGCGAGCGACGAGACAGTTGAAGAGCGAACGCCGACGCCGCTGATCAACGTTAGGTGGCTGTGCTGAGCCTGCGGCCGGCTCCGGGAGTTGGACAGGGACATCCCATTCCCATGTCGTTGTCTATAACCACATGCTCTCCCCGCGAAACCGACACTCCTCCTTTTGCCTGGCTGTGGTTTAAGCGGAAGGGCTCTCCTTTTTGGTGGAATAGCGTCTGCAGCATGCTTTTTAATGAAATACCAAAATTAATATCTTACAACTTAATTTTCTGCTGCCTCATGATAACCAAGCCTGCTCTCCTTGTCGGACTGGTAACTGACTTTTTGGGTTTAGTCGTCTCACCGCTGCAACATATCGATATCTTCAACCGGGGATCACATCGATTTGAACCCTTCATTTTGAATGTGGTTGAACGGTCAATCCGAGATCCCTGGTGCTGCAGCCGTCCGGCACCCCACGACTTGCTCTCACACTCAGGAGTTAGAACCGCTTTTATCCTTAGATTTTGGAGCTCTACAGGACGCGTTATTATTCCTGGAATGCCTGGCCGCCGGCGTTTGGGCGCAGCGATCCCTCGGCCATATCAAGAAGTCTTGCGCCGTCACTGCCGAGGGCGAGGTCTTATATTAGCCGATATGAAACTTGCACCTGCGACCCCCAGCCTTCGTTCATTATAAAAGGCGGAGGCTAAGTGGCCACAGCTTTCCCTTTCATGCCCTCCACTCTGTCTCTCTGAATCTTTCTCTTCACAGAACCGCGAAGGTGGAAGGTCACTGTATTCGATGAGCCTGGCAAATATCATACAGGTTTTAGCCTCTGGCATCCACGATATCCAGTCTATTCGCTACGCACAGCGTGAGTTGTCTCGATGTTATTTGTTATCGATTTTTGACTGGGTATTTTCAGTCGCGTCAGGAACTATCATAATCTTCGACCATCGTATGTCCAGTCCTATATATAAAGACATGGGATGTTCTGTCTGATTCAAATCTAACCTAAAGTGATTACGCTTGATGCCGAGGTCCGTTATCGCACCATACACTGCGATTGTTCTTACAATCTACCTTAATAGGTCGAATTAATTTGGGTAATCTCTTCGCAAAAGTGCACGGACCATGTTTAATGACCGCTGATATTCAGAAAAGTGCTTGGTCGTGGGGAAAGGTTTTCTTCTTATTGGTAAGTCATCCTTGGCCTACAATGAATTTTTCAGCACTCATATTCTACAGAATCGCTACCATGGCTTGTTATCTGTGATGTGAGTTAGCCTTTGAGAACGCTAGCGACCTTGAGCTCAACCTTTCCGACGTCAATAGTATCAATAACTATGGTATGTAGTCGATGTTTTCCCGTCAGTTGCAAAGTTAACCTTCATCCAGGCATTTTCTCCCCTTCCCTAACGGATAGTGTAAGTGCGCCCTCTTAATCCTGAAGGACAAATATGTCTGACACGCGCGTCTATTTAGTTGTGAGTACCGGCCACATATCCTAAACTGTTTTGATCCTCATCAATCCGTCTTACTACAGTTGTAAGCACATTTCCTCGATTTCCCAGGACATTTGAACGAAAATTTTACTTCAGGCCTCAGCTTTTTTCGATGGCAGGGATGGACGGGATTGATTGCGGGAATGATAGCGGAAGGTCAGATCCTCAACTTGCACAACCACAGATGTCCTCTGACACGCCATTTATGGTGCAGTTATTCTCCAGATGCGACTTTTTGCTCTCTATTCTCTAAACAAGAGAATTCTCGCCCTCATGGCAGGTTGTTTTCTTATCACAAGTGGAACCGCTGCGGCCGTGATGGGTACCGTCCTGTCCAAAATATCTGGTGAGTTGTATCTTTTCGATTCAAATTTCAAACTTGACGCTGAAGCCAGCTATGAAGCAACGGCGATACAGGTTACTCCGAATATAAGATTCTGCGTTCCCGCCCATGTTTCCCATCAGTTCTATACCTTCTGGATCCCGCTGTTGGCTTTCGAGACGCTTCTCTGTACTTTGGCCATTGTTAAAGGCTATCAGACCTTCCGGTCTTCATCTCCACCCTTCCGCTCAGGCAGACACCTAGTTGCTATACTTATACGTGACTCATTGCTGTACTTCTTGGTGTGAGTACCCCTGCTGATTCATTTAACGCTAATATGCTAAATTCCCCGACAGTATGTTTGCTACCTATCTTACGAATCTCCTGATATGGATGCTCGCGTCGGTACGTGCTAAGCGTATCATTCTCTCACCCCCTCACGGATGCTTACCCCGGCCCCAGCAAAACATCATCGAAATTCCCGTCGGCTTCGCCGTAGCGATGTCCTGCGTTTTGGGGAACCGCATCATCCTCAATGTCCGATCCGTCAACAAGGAGGAGCGCGCTACTCGCGCATCAGAAAAGCCGCTTTCCCATGCCCATAACCGCTCGCGCAGCGTGGTTTTAGTCCAGTCGAGTGAGAAATCCCTGAGTGAGATCGAGATGGGCCAGTTGCGTTCCATGCGTGCTGGAATGTGAAAGTCACCGGATAGTATTAGAGAACTCCCACAGAGACATTGTCGTACGCTAGTGAACTGTATTTTATATTATACCTCCCACTCCCCTACTAACTATATACCAACACCACCTCACGCCGCCCATCATTTGCCGTTCAAAGTATTACCATGTAGCCATCACCTTCCTTCTCTCATCCTGATCTGGCAGAAGATGTAAAACCTCTTCCATGCGCACTACTGATTATTCCAATCGATATGCGCGCGCAGGAAAAATCAAGGAAAGTAAGTTATCTTGGATCTCGAGGCTTCAAGCTTCAAGCTTCAAGAGGGTTCGTGACAGCGTTAGGGCTGGCCCAATCCCCTCGGGGAGAAATTGTCCGAGGCGCTTTGGCAACATCCTCTTCATCTCATCCTTCCTTAAAATTCCTGGAGCAACTCATGACTCCTGGTCCTGAGTTATACTCGAAAACCATGCGATCATCAAGTTTCCAAACGCGAATATCATAAAAATACTTCAAGTTGGTATTGAACATCAAAAGCTACTAATCCTGCACACGCGCGTCACAATCTGAGGCTCGGCATTTTAGTTGTCTTCGATCTAGACTCTAGTTCTCCGATATTGATAGACATGTAACTCCACGTACCATGGATCTCATAATTGGGTGGTGTATTATTAGCAGCACTCGTGTTCTAGGCTCCCTCGACGGTTGTATGTCCTCATGCGCGTACCTTGAAGCGTTGACGAATTTCTTGCAGGTATATGGTCTTATCACAGTACGTGCATGGAACTTTTGGGCAGATCCGGCCGCGTTACATGCAAAGTTAGCGCAATTTGAGCGTATATTTACGCGGCTGACCAGACGGGTTGGGTCTCGACTTGATTACGTCCAAACATAGTGGAGATTCTGACCAGAATCCGTCAAAAATGAACGGTGCGCAGAAGGCCGGAGACTTGAGTTACAGATGACACTTGGCAGTAATGCCCGCAAGTCAACTTGTAATCTAACTGGGAAGGAAGCGACATATCTGTCTAGCTTTGCCCGCGGTCAAACTTGAGCGGGAGGCGCGATACCTTCAAGGAAATTCGGATGTTGGATCGTGCTGGCTGTAGCATAACTTGACTATGAGGATGATGGCAATCGTGCGCTAGGATGAGATGTCGCTGCCAATTGATGAGCGTGTCCTCAAAACAGCATCAAACATCGAGGATAGTCGGGAGTGTGGTGCAAGTGTGGTGACATCTAAACCCGAGTTATGATCGCGAGAACATTGGTTGAGCGGTGGTCTGGTCCAACACCAGTCTGAGTGTCCGCAACCTTGATCAGACCTCGAGTCTTGGAGCCATTTGTGTCCGAAAATTTGGATTAGACATGCTCCAAGATTTGCCCAAATATCCGCCCATTTGGATGAGACGTGAGCCATTTTTTTGCCTAAAAATGTCCGCACAAGGATCAATCATTGGTAGGGATATTCGGGGGTCCTATCTTTCAGGAGCTCCGAAAGATTTTTCAAACTCAGAGAACCTCCACTTTTCTCTAGCTCCTCCTAAACGTTAACGCCTATGTGACCGATCAAACAAGGTTCGATTACAGCTCCTTTATCCCACGTCGAGTGTGTTCGGCTTAGGGGCGCAGGCGCTGATTGTCACCATTAATATCGACAGGTCGGTGACACCAGAACGGATTGTCGAATATATGTAGGCGCGATGCTCCCAACTCCTAAACGAAAACCTCACTAATCTCCCTATACATGGGATGAAATTTACTCCAGATACAGGTTTGAATGAAGCGCCATAAAAATCGAGCGCTCTTATTGCCAAACTTACAAAGTTCTTCAGCCAAATCAATTTTCCACAAGTCCGCGATATCCATCACTACCCAGGGCAAGTCCCTGGTTTAGCCGATCGGGGCGTGCGCTCGCGAGCCCTCATTATAAAAAAGGACATCAAGTACCGACTCGACGCTCTCGCCTTTCGACTTCCT
Source organism: Sphagnurus paluster (assembly GCA_018282025.1). Lineage (NCBI taxonomy): Eukaryota > Fungi > Basidiomycota > Agaricomycetes > Agaricales > Lyophyllaceae > Sphagnurus > Sphagnurus paluster. The sequence continues at coordinate 14,745 of JABCKI010005951.1, forward strand.
CCCATGCCCTCGTCTCCATCTGTCTAAATATTTATTTATTTCCCCGTCTCAGAGTCCTTGAGGTCGAAGGTCGCTGTATCCAATGGGCTTGGCGGACATTATACAACTTTTTGTGTCTGCCGTACGCGACATTCACTCTATTCGTTATGCACAGCGTGAGTCTCATATATCGCCCTTTGTTAACTTGGCTGATTTCGTTTCGCGCTTTAGTGGCTGCCGCCACTATCATCGTTTTTGACCACTGTAAGTCTGCTCCTCCTATACGACCTGGGAATTTTGATCTAATTTAATTTGACGCGAAGTAGCTACACTTGATGACGAAGTGCGTTATCCTCCCATCCGCCCCAGTTATTTTGACATATATCTTTGCAGATCGAGTTGATTTGGGTACTCTGTTCGCGAAAGCTTGGCAAGAACGTTAAATGACTCATGATTGATAGAAAAGTGCTTGGTCCTGGGGAAAGTTTCTATTCTTATTGGTGAGTGGAACTTGATTCATACTAGTATCACACTACTCACGTCCCACAGAATCGCTACTATGGCTTGTCATCCGTAATGTAAGTTACCATTCGAGAATTGTGAAGTTTCGGTGCTAAACCTTCTCGCCACCAATAGTATCAACAACTATGGTATTACCCACCCAAGTCAACCACACCTGTAGCCTGACTTTTATTTCAGGCCTTTTTTCCCCTGCACTGACAAATGACGTAAGTCCATTTTTTCTCTATTGAAGACAGTTTTTATCTGAACTCGCACGCTTCTGTAGTTGTGAGCAACGGCCACATATCCCGACCACATGCTGATGCTCATCAACATCAACCGACCAATCCTTGTAGCTGTAAGAGCTTCCTTCCTTCGACTCCAGGAGTTGTGATAATGAATGTTCTATCCTAGGTCGTAGTTATATTTATTGGCAAGGATGGACAGGATTGTTTGCGGGCATGATTGCAGAAAGTGTGTCTTTAATTTTAAACCACGGTTATTCGTTGACGTGTTCTTCACCCAGTCATTCTTCAGATGCGACTTTACGCTATGTATTCTCTAAACACGAAGATCCTTGCTTTCATGGCAGGTTGCTTCCTTATTACGAGTGGAGCCTCTGCAGTAATTATGGCCATGGTGCAATCTAAAATCACTGGTACGTAGCTCGACCCGGCTCGATTTATAGGCAGTACTAAAGCGTAATGTCAAGTGACTGCCATCCAGGTCACTCCAAACATCAAATTCTGCGTTCCTGCCCACATATCCAACCAATTCTTCGTTTTCTGGATCCCGATTTTGCTGTTCGAGACCGTTCTATGTGGTTTAGCCATCTTCAAGGGTTACAAAACCTTTCAGTCCTCGTCCCTTCGCTCTGGCAGACATCTGGTCGGCCTACTTATTCGTGACTCTATGTTGTACTTCATAGTGTAAGGAACTCAGTTTGTTTGAATGATGCGATGCTAAACCTCATCCGGTCCAATAGTATGTTCGTGACTTATCTCACTAACCTTCTGATGTGGTTCGCCGCACCGGTAAGTGCATGGCTATCATTCGCAACTGTTACTTACTCGGGGCCCAGCAAAACTTCCTGGAAATCCCCGCGGGATTCTCCTTAGCGATGTCCTGCGTCATGGGTAACCGCCTCATCCTCAATGTCAAATCTGTCAACAAAGAGGAACGCACCGGCCGGTTGTGGGATAAGCCGTCTTCCTATGCCAGCCACAGTCACAACCGCTCACGCAGCGTGGTGCTTATCCAACCGGGCCAGGACTCCCTGAGCGAGGTTGAGATGGGCCAGCTGAGCTCCATTCGCGCGGGCATCGCGACTGCCACAGGACGCTAGTATAAGAAGACTTGGTCCGATTATAGATAAACTTTGCCATTCGAGCTGTGTATTTTACTCCGAGCCCATACGTCTCACCCTTTCCTTGCTTACCTACCTTCTCCGTCGCATTGTATTCTGGGCGCGCACATTTTTTCTGCTCCGACAGACGCACTTGTATCTTGTAGTTACTTTACTTCATCTCCTTCGCACACTATTGATTAGTCTAGCGAGCGCCTACTGCCATCAAATCAAACCTCTTTGGGAAGCAAATCTCCTGCAGCACATTTGAACAAGCGACCGCCCATCTGCCGAATGAGCATGCTCGTCCACTTGAGATACCTATTCTCTGACTTGACACGCCATTTTCACCTGGCTTTCTCAGAACTATTATCACTCGGCAATTATACATAATCAAACCGGATCTAACCAAGTCACAGGAGAATGGACAGAAAAACGGAAACAAGACAGAGATGCAAATGAAATGGAAACGGTACTAAACGAAATACCAGAACTAAACAAGATAAAAGAGAAGCAGAGAAAATTCAACGCTGAGAACATGAGAACAGTAACGAAGAAAAAAATGAATAGAGAAATACAGCCCAAACCCATATATACAGTTCAAGCTAGTAGCTGGAGCGCCACGCGCTGTCTTGCATTCTCCTCCAACTCCTCGTCCAGAGCCACCATCTGAGCCCTGAGCGCTTCGATCTCCGCGCTGATGTCTGCCGGGTCCTCAGGCTGGCCGGCCTCGTGCGCATCCAGGGATTCAAGGGAAATGCGGATTTTTACATTCTCCTCCAGGTCTGCGTCTAAGACCGCCATCTCGGACTTGAGGGCTTCGATCTCAGCGTCGATATCTTGCAGCATATCTGCCTCTGTTGGCGCCGATGCATCAGCGCCACTCGTACCTCTCTCCGCATCCCTGTCCAAGGCCTTGACAGTCGCGAGGCGCAACGCATCTTCCGCCATCTCCTTGTCCAGAGCATCCATCTCAGCCTGGAGCGCCCGGATCTCAGCCTCGATCGATTCGGGATCGTCGTCGTCATCGTCCTCGGAACTAGAACGTTCGGCTGCTGTCGGTGCCACCCGTTCCGCGTCTTCTTCGTCAAGAGCAGTGCGTACATCTTCACGCCATTCGTACATGTCGCACACCCAGTCGATCTTGGCTTCTTCGCGTTTCGCGGCATCGATCGCTGTGAGGGTGCTGACAAGGTACGAGGCGTCCGAGACGCACATGCTGGGGTCGTTTCCATCGTTGTCTTCATGGCGAGAGATAGCGATGGTGGGCACTACGAGTATGGCGGTAGCCGGCTCTTGGGTTTCGAAGAGCACAGGCTGGGAGGTTGACGCCGTGGGCGGAGCGGCACAGTTGTTCTGATCAAGGGAGCTGTTGGAGAAAGACCCGATCACTGAGAAGGGTGTTGCGCTTCCGAGGTCCGAGGCGGACATTGAGGAGGCAGATTCGGAGAGGAGTGTGGTTGGGCAGACGGGGGCTTTGCATTTATGTTCGACGACGGTAGAGGGCCAAAAAAACATGCCGAAGATGCTGGTCGAGGAGAACGAGTGCAGCATAGAATAGAACGAGTCTGTGCTCTCGGAATCATCCAGGCCGTCCTCTGTAGTGTCGTCAGGCTCGATGGTATCCAGGATCTCGGTACTTTCGCTCTTGTCCTCGACGACGAAGACATCCTCCTTTGTAGAGTCGAGGAGCGACATGATACTGAGGGCCGAGCATTCATTTTCCGTAATCAGGGTCTTCCGCGTAATATCGAGCAATTTCGAGAATGCACGGATAAAAATGTCAGCCGCGTTGTTGAAGAGAAAGACCTGGACAGCGAAGAGCGGCTGAGCAATAGAGACATAAAGAGGAGGCGTAACTCGGACATGAGACTTGACATGTTCTATTTCGAGGTCAGCCTCTGCGATATGAACCTTTCCATCGATACGTCGGATTAGACTCTGAAGAGGCTTGGCGGATCCCCTATTGACGTAAAGAGCCACTTTACTTTCGGACGAAGATCGAGCTGAGCCAAGTGTAGCCAACAGGATACCCAGATTCACGACAAATGCACAGAGCACCGTTGATTTGAGTGGTCTCGAGGGGGGATCTAGCTGCGTGCCGGACGTCGTAGTGGGGTGAGCGAGGGTGCGGGTGGGAGTAGCGCTAGAGGAGTGGCGCTGGAAGGCGAAGCTGAACACCTCCACGTCGATAGTGCCTGCCTCGGGCTGCCAAAACAAGTGGACGGCAATCACTGTAAGGGCAAAGATCGTGGAGTAGGCGATGTTAAACTTGAGGCCCGTGTTCATTCTCCAGAGAAAGCGCCGGAAAAAATTGAACACTGGTGGTAAGAACATGATGGTTAACGACAAACCGTTCAAAGAGGCTAAACAAACTTTATATATGGGTAGAATTGTGATCTCGACCAGATTCACGAAATAGGCAAGTGCCACGTTGATCATTAGGGGCTTTGAGTAGCGCCCAGTGCATGCGTTCCTCGATGTCGTATAGGATGACCTTGAGATAGATTGGGCTGAGCTAGGGGTTTTGCGATTCACAAGAACTGAACGGGAAAAAGCGACGTCCTGGGCTCATAAAGCTTTATTTCAAAATTTCTGGCGATTCTATATCAAGTCAATCACACACCTTGAAGTCCCCATAAAATTATCCAAGAATAAAGTTTTCAGTGGTTTCAATGCGATTTGAGTGTGCCATGGCTGTCTGTTGAACGATTTTGAGTCAACGTTCGGAGAATAGACTGAGTGGTACTATGAGGTCAAACGTGGGAAAAAGTTGCACTGATGTATCACTAGTGATGGATGGGCACAGGGAACCAGGTGGGGTCCCAGTCATGGGACATGTCCTTGGCCACTGAGTTACCTGCTGCATCCATGGCCTCTGGTTTTGGCGCGTCAGACGACCTGTTGGTACCTTACCTCTCTTTTTTTTGTAAGGATTCGGAATCAGCTGCAAAAAATTAGAGAACCTCCACTTTTCTGTATTATTCATGTCGCAACTCTTCCTATAAGTGAGTCTACGCAACCAATCAACCGATAAGACTCTCTACAACTTGATTCTGCGTCGAGGGGCTGGGCCTTCATCATTACTGTAGAAAGGTTGGGGACTCCGCGACGGATAATCACAACTCCTAAATGAAAACCTCACTAACACATAAAGGCGATTTTCAGGCACCCGTCTCAGCAATGAATTAATGACACCCATCGTCCTGGCAATCGATCTTTCCCATCGCTAGCAGCCCGGCAGCACGGTATACTACATGTTCTCGGGCAAAATCAGCAGCCAATAAATCACCATGTAACCGCGAGCTCGTGGTTCAGCTGATATTGCCACAGTGCGCGTAGTAGATTGCTAATTATGAAATAGGACATGTGCAGGTTTGACGCCTTTCGTTTTCTCTCTATCCCCCGGCCTTTGTCTAAGAATTTATCGCTCCCCCCGTTCTACAGGCATAAAGGTCGAAGAATGGCCTTAGCAGATGCTATGCAGGTTTTCGCAACTGCCGTACGCGACATTCAGTCTATTCGCTATTCACAGCGTGAGACTACTACGTTATCCTTTGCTAACCTATCTGATCTCAACTCACGCTTCAGTGGCTGCAGCCACTATCATCATTTTTGACCACTGTAAGTCCGCTCCTCTTAAATCTTATGCGACCTCGGATCTAATATATCGCGAAGTGGCTACACTCGATGGCGAAGTGAGTTGTTGTCTCATACTCAAGATTATTTTGATAAATATCTCCGTAGATCGAGTTGATCTGGGTAATCTTTTCAACACAATTCTTTGGAAGAATGCTGAATCACTGATCGCCGACAGAAAAGCGCTTGGTCCTGGGCGAAGGTTCTATTCTTATTAGTAAGTCTAACCTGCTTTAGACTAGTTTTTACACAGCTCATGTCCCGCAGAATCGCTACTATGCGTTATCGTCTGTAATGTAAGTGACATCATTCGAGGATCGCCTGGATCATGTACTCAAGCGTATCGTCATCAATAGTATCAACAACTACGGTACTACCAAGTTCCAACCCACGCCAATCACTTCGACTTCGAGAGCTAACTTTCATTCCAGGCCTTTTTTTCCCTGACCTGACAGATAGCGTAAGCTCGCCTTTTATCTATCGATGATAATGTCCATCTTAACACACACATCTTTACAGTTGTAAGCAATGGCTATATATCGCGCACCGCATGTTGATTTTTGTCAAATGACATATTTTGCTAGCTGTAGGTCTTCCTTTATTCGATTCTAGGAGTTGTGGCAGTGAATTTTCTGCTCTAGGTAGTAGCTATATTCACTGGCAAGCATGGACGGGATTGTTTTCAGGCATGATAGCTGAGAGTATGCCTTTAAATTTACGCTGCAGTTATTCGCTGATAGATTCTTCGCCTAGTCATCCTCCAGATGCGGCTTTACGCCATGTATTCTATGAACAAATTGGTTCTCGGCTTTATGTCAGGCTGCTTCCTTGTTACCAGTGGGGCCTCTGCGGTCATTATAGCCGTGATGCAGTCTAAAATCACTGGTACGCGAGTTAACTCGTATTGATCCAGGGGTGGTACTCAAGGAAGGTGTAAAGTGACGGCGGTACAAGTCACTCCGAAAATCAAATTCTGCGTTCCTGTCAACGTCTCCCGCCAGTTCTTTACCTTCTGGATTCCGCTCTTGCTGTTCGAAACCTTTCTGTGCATTTTAGCCATCTGCAAGGGTTACAAGACTTTTCGGTCCTCATCCTCGTCCACCCGCTCAGGCACAGATCTGCTCAACCTCCTTATTCGTGATTCAATGTTATACTTCCTCGTGTAAGGGACCCAGTTTTCTCGAACGATACTGAAACTCATCCGGTCCCCAATAGCATGTTTGCTACTTATCTCACCAACCTCGTGATGTGGATTGCCGCTCCGGTACGTGCATAACTATTATTCTCTCACCTACCGGTGCTTACTTTATCCCTAGCCAAACTTCCTCGAAATCCCCACCGGATTCTGCCTAGCGATGTCGTGCGTCATGGGTAACCGTCTCATCCTCAACCTCAAAACCGTCAACAAGGAGCGCACCGGCCGCCTATGGGGGATGCCGCATTCCCATGTCAGCCGTAACGGCTCGCAGAGTGTCGCGCTTGTCCAGCCGCGCAAGGATTCCTTATGCGAAGTTGAGATGGGCCGACTCCGCTCCATTGGTGTGGGCATCGCGACTTCTAACAGAGGCTAACATCAGAAAACCGAGGTCTTATCGCTCGAGGGCAGATATAATTTGCCCTCCAAGCTGTGTATTATTTACCGTACGACCCACCCGCTCCTTACCTACCTAGGTGGCACTAACGACACCTTTCAGTGTGATTGTATTTTCGACACCTTTCGCTCTTTTGTACTTTGTATTTTACCCAGCATTGGATTAGGCGTACAAATAGGACGATATGCATTTACGTTCCCTGATAAGCTATTGATTTCTTAGTCTCATGGGCGCCATGACGATAAAATTAAACATTGTAAGATGCTCCTGCAGCGCACCTGGACCAGTGACCAGCCCCCGTATGACCAAGCCTCTTTTATACCACTTGCAGCTGGCAGTCACGAATATAGGTACAGCGCGTTTGCGCAGATTTGCGCTTTGTCGCATAGTCCAAATTTTGACTGGGCGCAATGACGACTGAGTCTGACTAATGTGGTTGCCACGCGTCGACCAAAGCCCTCAAACGAAAGCCCAGCATCTAAGACACTCCAGTCGACCGGAAGAAAATGCAGCCAGCAAGACAGTGCATTCTAGCACTAAAGGAAGAACTGAATTCGGAAGAAACAGAGCTGGATATAGCGGAGATTATCAGGCACGTCGAGTGACGCGTTGCAGGGCATTCTTCGCAATAGGGGGGCTCAAAGTTGCCGCAGATGGGCGCAGAACCCGCAGACGCAGACGCTCGCAGATGGTGGGCGTCACACCGAGTAACATCAGTAACATTTGTGACTTTGCCATTCTCTACCGCATGGAGGCAGGTTTTTCGTCCAGTATTCTATCTGAAAAAACCTTCGAATTACTCCATAAAATTTAAAATTTGTGAGCTTCCGTCGAGATATCGCAATAATGTTCTGACTGGCGTATGCTTTTCTCGTGTCATGCTAGAAGTTTTTTCTTAAAACCTTCCTTGAGCGTCCTACTTCGACGGAAACAGGTTGTGTTCGCGAAAACTCCACCGCGAAAAATCAACCAGATCAGGGATCAAACGAGATAAGATTACAGGCGTGATGATTGGTAATGTCACATCTGCTCATCTGCGAGCATCTGCGTCTGCGGGTTCTGCGCCCATCTGCGGCAACTT
>JABCKI010005952.1:0-22842 GCA_018282025.1 Sphagnurus paluster
TTTTTGTTGTCCTCAAACTAATTGTTCAAGGGCCACCTGATCACGTCCCCAAACTGAAAACTCCAGGCATGGTTTGAGGGCACCTAGAACAATAAGTTTTGAAAATAACTTCGGGACAGCCAAAATCTTATCTCAATCTTATCATTTCGGGCCTCACTTGAGGGCTGAATAAACTCGGTATGTTTTCAAAATAACTTAATTTTATTCATAAAATAATAGTTTTGGTATAGTTTTAGGTTCGACCTGAACTTGCTACTTCCCGGTGTGCGATTGTGTTGAGGTAAGAGCTCCGAGAGTCGTCGGTATTTCAATAAAAAATAAAAAATAAAAAAACCAGTCATTTCTTGGCCACAGAAATTACCGGGTTCACTCAGTAGCTATAAATGATCCTCCCCAAGGCTTGACTAGACTCGTAACCACTCCCTCAACAAAGGGGCAAACCACCTCAGCCCGAGGCTTGCCCTCTCGGTTGGGGGAACGGTCACCGGTCTAAGGCTTGACGTCATTTGCCCAGCTATCGACGCAATATTTGGACAGCCTCGATGGAAAGGTCAAACGCCGTGATGCTTGATTGCATGCCGTATAAACATGCGATGACATATTACGAGCCAAAGCCCTGGGGCCCAGGGGACCAACTTGAACCTCCCGATGATTTGTGATAAATCTGGTACCGGTATACCTTGAGTTTACTATAGTCTACCGTCACCTGCCAACTGGTGACCCTGGGTTTGAATATCTCTAGATCACATTCCTTCCAACTGAACAGCAGTGAACAGCGCCCCGTAAACGTTGAATCCAGAGATCGGGTTAATAGGGGACACCCGAATGTCAGCCAAGGCACCTGGCCGATGAATTTTAGGCCAGATGCAACAGGTCTGGAATTTGGATCGAGTTGGGCCGACATTCAATTGCAAGTTTCCGAGTCATTATTTCGGCTCTCCTAAATCAACCCGACCCGTACTACTACGTATGCTATCAAGGATTCGGTCCCCTCTTGCCGTTAGGCTCGTCATCCTTGAGTTTGACATTTAGAGCAATCGTGATATGGTTAAAACTGATTTATGTCTGATCGAAAAGGGCTGCTTTTAAAAAGGAGGGGTTTCCAGAAGGTACCGACATCGAGGTGGCGCAAAGGCCTGGCCACGAGAGTCCATTATTCAGTCCTGCGCTCATCCTCGGCGCCGAAATTCAGTTTATTCGTCGCGGCAAGGGAAAGCAACTACTCACCCAGTCATGAATGTCTCGAAGTAGTGCAGCAAATAGATACCGCAGTCTGCGTGCTCATCCATCCTTTTCGTGGGTCAGGGGAAGTGGGAATAAATTTCACTGGCAGAGCAATTACATCAGCCATTATTTGACATTTGTAGACACCGACTTGCTTAATTAAGAACGTCAAGCGACCTCCAAACCAGCCAATTGATCTGCTTGAGTATCTCACTGTGCTTCCCCATCCCCACCAAAAGGACACGTAATGTATATGGCAGACTCAGTGGCACTTGAGCAGCCGTTTTCAAGGACAACGTTATGCCCGAAGTGGTAAACCCAAAACCGAGTAGCGCTCAATGATCATAGATAGATATCGCTTCACTAACGGGGAACAAATATATAGATGTGAGCGATAAGACGAGGCGAGATCTTGTAAGTTGTATGTAGTACATGTATGCTAGCCCCACACGCATGTCCGTTCTGCCGAGCCCCGCATTAAAGCCTTGACGCGTTTGGTTCAGGGTCCGACCAATCACTCTGAGGGGTCCACTCTATAAGTGAGAGAAGATCGATCGTCAGGAAGACATCTTCAACAAGACCGCGACCTTGGAGCGAAGCGATCATAATAGATGTGAAGAAACACCCAAGAAGACACAGAAAAAAAAAATCAAATGCTATATATCTATCTATGAACCTCCTCACCCCGAGGCTGCAGCGCGAATGGACCCGTGCCCTGCTGAGTAGAACTCGGTGGATTAAGTAAGTGCACAAACCAGCAAAGTGTGCGTGACGCGGGTTGGGGGAGAGGATATGTTATGTACTGTACGGCCACGACCATGAACGCGAGCCTGAGTAATAGGGTTGGAGCGCGGAGCGGCAGCGAGTGAATAGGTGGGGTATATATGCAAGCCAGAGGCTACATAAGCAGGAGGAGGGAGGGAGATTACGGCGTACGAGTGATGTAAGGTGCTATAGGGGACCGAAGAGAACTTGTCATTTTCAAGCCCGAAGACCCTCAAGAGTGGGACGAACGGCAGGCAGGGGGGTCCAATATTGAACACATAAAAACCAAGGCGTGCGAGATGTGTGGGCGAGGCGGGGGGAATGTACGGGGTTGAAAGATCGTGAGCGCGAGAAAAAATGGAGTATGGTAAATAAAAAAGCGGGCAGGAGGGGCGGGGTGGAAAAGCGAGAGCGACAGCGGAAGAGGGGTGTCTTTTCATGACCGGGGCATTCAAATAACATCACATCAGAAGCAAAAGTTCTAGAACCAGGCGTCACGGAAAAAAAAGCAATCGAAATTGGTAGGCCACGAGAGGAGGTCATATCGGGCTACTACTACCACTGGTGTTGAAGTCCGAGTTGAGCGGACTGGGCGGGAGCGGCGTCGGTGCACGAGACGGCACACGGGACGGATTCCTTGACGCGTACGGTGAGCCATACGGGGCCTGGTTGTACCTCGATGTATCGAGTGTGTCCGCGAAGAGGTCTGCGGTGATGGCCCCATTCTGCTCGGGCACCTTGATACCCAACGCGCTGGCGATGCCGAAGGTCGACGCGAGGGACGACGAAGACTTTTTGCGCGAAAACTGGCCAAGTATCGGCTCTGAGGCGGCAACGGGACTGAAAGCCTTCTCCTTCTCTGCAGACCGCGTGAGCGAGATCGTGGGCTCCTTCCCAGCCGGCTGGTTGTACATCCACGTCGCGCTGAGGACGGTAGACGCGCCGATGATGAAGGAGGGCGTGATGCTGAAATCGAAGAGGAAGACAGAGGCGAGGAAGGAGAGCACGATGGAAAGACTTGTAGCGAACCCTTTCAGGATGTTGTCCGAGTACTTGATGACGATGGCTGTGACAAGGCCGCCGAAGACCTGGATCGCGACGGTCGCCCATGCCCATGCACCAAAGTTGCGGAACATATCGAACAAGAAGCCCTCCGAGTTTTCTGGCCTCTGGCCGTAGATGACCGGGAGCAGGGCGGGGATGAGCGAGAACAGCGAGAGCTGTACGTTTCGCACCCACAGGTCTGCGCGCGAGTTTTTCAGCACCATCTCAAAGTACACGCCCGCGAGGCCGGAGGTGAAGCATGCGGCGGTGACGGCCCCGAACCCCTTCATCGGGTTCATGACATGTACATGGAAGTCGTGCGCACTGCCGACTGTCGTGTGCTTCGGGCCCGTATGTCCACCGGATGTCTGGATTTGAACGATACCGACACCGATCGCAAGGAAGAAAAGCGAGAGCCATTTGGTGGACGAGAGGCGCTTGCGGAGAAGGGCGACGGAAAAGGCAGCGGTAGTAAGTATCTTCATCTGGTACGTAACCTGGAAGGAGGCGACGGGTAGATTGCTAATGGCGACGAACTGTAGCGAGTTCTGTATGACATAGAGGAGGGCTGGGATGGAGAGCTTCCAACAATCACTGCTGAATATCTCGCCGCATAATGACCAAAAGGGTTTAGTCCCAGGGTATGGTAGCGCACAAATGATGCCCCAGAGGGATTTCCGGTGCCACGGCGTCTCCGCTACTTCCCGAACCCTGGAGAGCGCGATGAGGAACGATATTGAGCCCTTGAGGATTTCGTTGAGGAGAACGGCGGATGCGGGAGAATATGACAGTGCGGGTGGTGTTGAAACGCGCGAATAATGCATTACGATCGACAGGGCTGCATTTTGAACCGCCAAGGTCACCAGGCTAAGAATAGTTCAGAGGGGGATTCAGACACGTAGAGAAAGGTGTACACACGAGACATATTTGAGAGGCATCCCACAAATCTTGGGCCCTTCTGTAGATGGCACCGGGCTAGCGAGTTGGCCTTTGTCCGCGAAAGGGAAGGCTGAAGACGGCAACAAAGGTGACAAACGTGGAGAAGATGGGTGGCTCGGTGCTGGAGAAACGCTCAAGTTCGAAGTAGAACGAACAGAGGGTAATGCACGATGATGGATTTCAGGGGAGGATGGACTCGAGACGGTGACATGGAGGCCCGCAAGCCGGGGAACGGGTCGAGTGTGGGCCATGGAGGATGTCCTGGATTACTAGAGACCTTGTTATTAAGATATCTGGAGAACAACTGGCACGAGGAGAGCGTAAGCTTGCAGTTGATGATAGTCCGAACACAGTTGGGCATGCTCACCTGGTCCGTGTCGTAAGATAAGTAAATTAAACAGCGTAAGAAAGCTGGGCCCGTGGGCGTTGTGAAGGTAGCAAACAGAGAACTATTGGAGAACTTGAACCGAGTTCGACTAGAGTTCAGTGCGAGTTGCGTTCAGTCAGCGTCGCCGGTCAAGCAAGCCCTGTCACAAATTTGAAAACCGCCGGAAAATGTGGATTCCCACGTGCGACACTCAATCGGGTATTTTACAGGTTCACGAGATTTCTCATTCGTTTATTAAACAGAGTACTGTTACAGTGTTCGAAGAAGATAGAAATGTTTCCAACGAGTCTTCCAATTCTGAATCACTTAGTGGGTTACCACGCGCCACACGGGAGGCAATGGGTATCAATGTCATGGCTCGCGCATTATGGCATTTAGAGCGGCCCACAGTTTAAAGGAGAATCGTCCCAACGTGCACCGCGTGGATAGGCGGAATCACGATTATTTAAATCATGTTGAGTTTATAACCGACACACGCCATAAGGGACCTGATGGAGCCATCTACCCGTGTCTCCGAACCTGATGGCGCCGCTGTTGAACAAACACATGAGCTTGGGCTCTGTAGGACGAGAACGCTCGCTTGGGTACGTAGTGGGCCTCAGTCTCGCCTTAACCTCTCCATCCACACCCATCCACTGCGCGCCCTCGAAGGGGCCCAGTACCCGATTACAGGTTGGGATCTCTCCGGGGAGAAACGGGGTGTGTTCCTTTACCAGGATTTTCTTCATCGGCCCACGTCGCCCGAACATGAATCATCAAAACGTAAAAACTCACCTCATGTTCAAGTTAACCAACACGATAAGCGTATGATAGGTGGGGCAAAAACGCTCATTGATCATTGGGGTATGGCCTACGACGACAGGAACTAGCGAAACGGAAAACAGATGAGATAAGGAGGTCAGGGGATGTGAAACAGCTCCAGGTGATCTCGCGTCCTAGCCCCTCGACCAGAGGGAGGAGCAATCAGCATAGATTGTTTTTGAGCGACTCTCCGCTCACGCGGACTGCTCTTCGACGCTTGTCTGGACCATCCATCCTTGTGCCCACGAATGAGCTGCCAGAAGGCTGAGGACGAGATAGTAATTTGAACGTCGGTGTGATTAAGGACCGTAAAATTTCGAGCGCCCAGCTTATGTAGGAACACGGATAACGCCGATCGGGGATTAGAATTTTTTGGACGCGTCGCATTGAGTCTGAAATCGTAGCAAGTCCAACGAAAGTCTGCTGCTGGCCATGGCGACTGCAGTAGCACAGCACGCGCCAAAAGTCCTCATCCACCCACCAGCCTCGCCCTTCGCTGAGCTTCTTCGCCGCTCAAAGTTCGCGACATACGACCCCGCCATCCGCCAAACTTACAGCGCAGCGCCAGCAAACGCGCACCGCGGCGACTGGGGGCTCAAGCGGCCCATTTCTCTGCGCCGCAAGAATGCATTCATCTCGCTCACGTCTTTCGAGCACCCGGCGCACTTCACCGAATGGAATCACGCAGAAAACCAGGTCCGCTTCATCCGCCGTGTTGAGGAAATGGGCGTGAAGCCCGAGACCGTCGTGCAAACACCATGGCACCGTTCCTTGGGCAAGGCCAAAACGGAGTTGCTGCTAGATTCAGATTTCTGTCCTGGGGAGACGAGTCAGGCGAGACCTGTGAAGAGGTCTGAGGAGCCGGCGAAGCCGACAGCCGTTGACCTTAGCTCTCTGGGTAACAAGGGCAAGGGGGCGTACGGAGGAAACAGGGAGGAGGAAAAGAAGAAGCACGAAGACGAGCCCATCCCGGTCTATGTCACCGCTAACGTCGACGCCATGTCCACACGCGAGTTCAAGCTTTACCTCAAGAAGCTACGAAGCCTGCGCCCTGCTTTCCAGGAGCACATTAACAGCCATAAACAGCTCGCAGAGAAGAACCTCTTTACTCTCGCTCAGGACGCCGAGCAAGGGTACCACCGACGCTTCATGATGGAGCATATGGCAACTGAGTACAAGGACCTCAATACTCGTATGATCGAGCCGCAACCACACCCGAACGCAGCACTCATGTATGCGCGCCCGACGCCCCTCGAGACGCGGCTGTGGACCAAGCCCAAGCCTGGAATCATCCTCAACGAGGCAGTCGTCCGCGGGCAGCGCTCTGTCGAGAAGAAGTACGTCGTCAGCTTCGGTGGGCTCGGTGCCACCGTGCGCCAGACGAACATGAGCGACGGGCGGACGCCGCTGCTCGATCCTGCCTCTGAGCAAGGCGTCCAGCAGGACCGCATCCCGTCGAGCATTGCGAACCTCCGCATCCTCCCGCGCCGTGGCCTACAGCTCCAGATGCCACCCAAGGTCGTGGGCAGCAAGCCGCAGGGCCTCAAGGCCGTCAAGCTCACTGCGGAGGTTGTCGTGCAGAATCAGGCCGACGTCTTTTCCCAGGAGAACCCGATGGCTCTGGGCAGCCCGGAGTACGTTGCTGCTGCACCCCGCTCGACAAAATCTGCGCCCCGAAGCTTTGTCAAAGCACCCAAGTTGACCCCACGGCCCGCCTCGACGTTTATTGTTGAGGACAGGACAAAGCTCGTGTCGACACTCAAAACTATGATGAAGCCCAGGATCACAGTCATAGAGGAGGAGCTATGAGTTGACTACAGAATAATACTCTTACTTTCATTATCCCCTCCGTCGAGTACTGGAATAATTGAACATAGCGCAGTTTGAATTAAAATCTTTGAGCCCTTCATAAATTTACAAGAGCTCGCAGCGTCTTTTCTAAATCGCCTCCGTTCTCCACTAGAGCCTTTTCCGCCTGTGCGCGCGGTATCTCAAACTCGTGGACCTGCAGCAATCACCACACCAAAAACACATCAACACATTGTCCAGCAAAGACCAATCTATTAAACGTACAACAAGATCGATGTCGTCGCGTTTTAGCGCTGCAACAGCTGGGTCCTTGGCGGCTTTTGCGGGCGCAGCCTTCTCGAGAAGCCCACCTGGGCGGAAAGCCTCCTCCATCTTGCCCTTCGAGTACGAAAAGCCGTCGGCGAACTGTGGGCGAATGCCTGTGGTCAGCTTTCAATTACTGAACAGATTTAGGACGTACGTTCATGATAACTTCTGGCTCGGGGCGCCCATTGCTCCGCGACATGGGTGATGCTGGGGTCGATGTGAATTTGAGTCCTGCATGAACGGACGGGCGCCACGTGAGAGATAAGGGGATCTCTGATCTTATCTGTCCGCTTATTTCGAAACCTCCAGCGCCTTTCTTTCGTGTACCACAAATCCACCGATGACCGAAGGGAGAACCTAGGCTTCTTTAATAAAAACCTCATGACGAAACCTCCTGGGAACATATCGAACTATTCTCTTTTTCTGACTACTGCGTGCCTGACTTGACACACGGAATGACTGTCAGCGAATTCTCTGCAGACTTCTAAAACTCGTGTAATACTGTTATCTGGTAGCTTTAACCTTTACATTCTTCTCTAAGCAGATAGGTCACCAGACCTCGGTCCTAGATGCTGTGTTTTTTTTTTGACTTGTTTCGTTCAATCTAAAGGTTTGACGTCAAGAAGCCACAAGTCCGACAGGTCGCATTGTCAGTCATGGTGACAA
Source organism: Sphagnurus paluster (assembly GCA_018282025.1). Classification (NCBI taxonomy): domain Eukaryota; kingdom Fungi; phylum Basidiomycota; class Agaricomycetes; order Agaricales; family Lyophyllaceae; genus Sphagnurus; species Sphagnurus paluster. Next base: position 7,943 of record JABCKI010005952.1, read on the forward strand.
ATTCGGGTCATTCCCACAGGAATTCACGCTACCCAATCCCTGGACTTCGTGCCTGCATTTTTCGCTCTCTGGGACTGTATTTGATTCCCTTTGCGCGCAGCGTCAAATTCATTTTCAATGGCGGTGTTAACAAGTCACCTCGCCCGGCGCGGCCATCTTGATCTCTAGATTCTTCGGAATGTTCCTCTCCTAGCCCTACCTTATATCTGCCATTTATATGGCATGCCGCGTGCATGCTGTAGTGCTTGCGTACACCTCCATCGCCCACATGGGAAGGCTTATATTTAATGCAGATGAGGGCGCCGAGTCGGCTCTGAGGTACTACGTCAGCCTTACTGTGCTCTACCTAATGGACTAATGGACGTCCAAGATACGTTACAAGCCCTCAGAAATAGCCAAGTCGACCCGTCACCGTCACCCCTTGGTCCGCACACTATGCGTTTAAGTTCTTCATTCCTCATGCACATATATCTGAATCAAACCTGAATGCAGGATCCGTGAACGACGGTGGACTCAACAGGGAAATTTCACAGCCTTTTGGCATACATGACTTTTTTTTATCACCAAATGGTGCACCAATATTATTGTCTGACACTATATCAACCACCTGGTCCTGCTTAGATGCTGCAGAAAATTCATTCTACCACCCACTGAATTCCAGCATGCGCCTTTCTCTTACCCTTTTCTCTGCGATTTTCTTCTTGCTTATCGGCACCCTCTTCAGCACGGCCGCAAGCCTCGAGTCCTTCAACCTCGAAAAGCGCTGCGCTAATACGGGAAGCTTGTGTGGATCTGCCGCCCACAGTGTTGCTTGCTGTGCTGGCTTGACTTGCACCACTAACGGCGTAAGTCCTGAATATAAAATTTGAATATGTCTTCTGGATGCTGAGGGCCCTCAACACAGGTCTGTCGCGGTTGCGGCAACACCGGAGGCTTCTGTGGCGCCGCTGCCGGGGGAGCGCCATGCTGCGCTGGCCTTATCTGCTCTAGCAACCAGGTATGTCTTTCTAACAAAATTCTGGCGGCCATTCCGATCTTGTCATCGGGATAGACTGCGGAGCTGAAGCTGCAGTCCAATGATACTCTAGAACCTGACCTCTTAATTTTACAGGTCTGTATCGGCTGCTCCAGGCAAGGCTCATTCTGCGGAGCTGCTGCTGGAGGCGCACCGTGCTGTGCAGGGCTGTATTGCAGCCAGTTCAATGTATGTCCTCCCTTATTACACCAGAATTGATTTCGCGCTGACCACCGGCCGCTGTCCTCAGACTTGTTTGGCTTAGCAACGATGCCGCGAGTCATAGGCGGAAGCTTCGGGCAACCCTCGGACTCCATTTGTAATAAATTTCTGGAAAGATTGTGGACTACACTTTACTTGATGCTTGTAGTGACTGCGCTCTGTTGATTTGATGAATATTTGTGTTTTTTTGTTCCGGATTCTATGCTTTCGAAATGATCTACTGGTAATATCAATTGCCTGCGGTAATGGTGTCGGAGTCATATGTGGCGTAGGCTAATAATGTTAAGAAAAGCGGAAAATTGACTGGATTTATGTCTGTATTCAAGATCTCTGGCTCGAAGCGGCTATATACACACTTTGATCAATAGTCTGGATGGAATTTGGCTGGGAAAAGCTTAAGGAAAACGACGAAAAAGAAGTCATCTGCTGGATGTACTTCTCTAAACGGCTTTTTGGAGGGTCAGCACTTCAAAATTCTGCTGAAATCCAAAACCACGAAAGTAATGCGGAGAATAAATCTTCCCCGAGGGCACAGGGCATGGCCAAACCAGTCGGTAGCTTCGTAGTACAGTTCGCGAACGGGCAGTAATAGATTAGAACTGTTCTCAGGCCTGTGATGCCGACACATACTACATACGGGATATAACTTTAATCACTTGTGTGTTACCAACGGCGTAGGAACATCTTATGTAGCTCGAGGCATGAGTTATAAATTTCTTTGACACAATTTGATTGGCCCATCACTGGCCCAGGCGCGCGACCGTTCTCGGACGTCACTTACATGTCCGATCAAAGTTTCTTCACGCCGCACAACTCTCAATGCGATTATGAACTGCCACAATTGCACCCTATTATTATGTTTTGTGTGCCTCTTCCGATTCACCTGGACAAATGCTATGAAAATGGGGGCCGTGCTTGACACTATATAACCCCAAGATCCAGCTCCGAGACAACTCAAGGCCCCATCCTATCAGATCTCCCAATATGCGTTATTCCAGTGTCCTACTATTTTCTGGGCTCCTCTACCTCGGGGTTCTTTTTAGTACTACTTCCGCCACTAGCCTTGAATCATACGGCCTCGCCAAGCGTTGCTCAAGTACCGGAAGCTTCTGCGGTCCTGCTGCCGGTGGCGCTAGTTGCTGCGCTGGTTTGACCTGTTCGACGAGCAACGTAAGAGAATTTGAAATAAATATTCCGGTGCGGTACCTTGTACTCACTATTACTACTGTACAGGTCTGTCGTAGTTGTGGAAACAATGGAGGCTTCTGTGGTCCCGCAGCTGGTGGAGTGCCATGTTGCTCTGGGCTAACCTGCACGACTAGCAATGTAGGCATAGAGTATTTCTTTCCCTTTATTCAAGTGACACTGGTTCTCGATGAAGATCTGCAGGAGCTGTGGTACCAATGGAGGATTCTGTGGTTCGGCAGCTGGTGGTGCACCCTGCTGCGCTGGCCTGACATGCACAACCAGCAATGTACGTCTGAAATATAATTTCAATAATAAAAATACATTATAAACCGTTCATAAAGATTTGCCGCAGTTGTGGGACCAATGGGGGCTTTTGTGGCTCTGCGGCCGGGGGCGCGCCATGCTGTGCTGGCCTGACATGCACAACTAGCAATGTGCGTCTAAAATATAATTTTCGTATTCCAAATACTATATGCTCAACCATTCATAAAGATATGCCGCAGTTGCGGAACCAATGGGGTTTTTTGTGGCTCTGCAGCCGGCGGCGCGCCATGCTGTGCTGGACTGACATGCACAACCAGCAATGTACGTCTTAAACATAATTTTCATATTCACACCAGTATATACTAAATCATTCATGAAGATATGCCGCAGTTGCGGAACCAATGGGGGCTTCTGCGGCTCCGCAGCTGGCGGCGCGCCGTGCTGCGCTGGTCTGACTTGCACGACAAGCAATGTTCTGAATTTTTGCTTGCATTATGTACTATATATGCTAAATTTTTAACCTTCTAGATTTGTCGCAGCTGTGGAACCCGAGGAGCATTCTGCGGAGCAGCCGCAGGAGGTGCACCTTGCTGTGCAGGCTTGAGTTGCACGGCTTTCAATGTTTGTTCATCTACTGTATCATTTGCATTATCGTATGTTGACATTCCCGCTCAGACATGCGCTTGAATTTATCAAATTAACGATTGATGAACAACATCTCATGGCCACGTCCAAATGTTACGAATACCGAAGAAATCTCGCTTTACCTGATCGCCTCAAAAGGCAATAGCTCTCGATGGAAAATATTTCCGGAATCCTTCGTTGTGCATTAAATGTGACGGTTGTACTATTTGCAATATCAACTGCATTTGCGCATCGCAAACGATTAGTGCCCTCTGATCATATCAACAGCCTGTTTTAGAAAGTAGGATATGTTAGAGTAGGAACCAGAGCTAGAGTACCAACCCACCTTCTCAGCAATACCGTACACGGTCGAACTGAGATGGGCACTTATTTGAACGGGAAGGATGGATGAGTCTACGATTCAAAAAGTAAGTCAAGTTCTGTTTGAAGATGAAACCAAGCCCACCGACGACCCGGACGTTTGAGGTCCCATAAACAACAAGGTCTGGTCCAACAGCACCTCCATCTTTCTGCGGTAGCATAGGAACAGTCCCGATCGGATGAAGAACTGCACTGTATCCTGAGGTGACGTAATTCTGCCACTGTATGTCTGAAGCATTGTTTGGTATGGCAGTAAGGCCGGGTACCAGCTCCGCGACGACATATTCTTTAAGCGGTGAGGTGCCGAAGATTTTTCGTGCTAGTCGCGTCGCATTGCCTTTCAAATAGATATCGATATCGTGGCCAATGAAGAATTGGGGATCCACTAGAGGGAAGGTTTAGTTGGATTAAATTCATGGTTCATGGGATTGGGACTTACGCTCCGAGTGCACACTCGGGTTGTTTGATTTGACGTGTACTGTTCCGCGCCTGAATTAATTCGCGGTTGTGAGTATACTTCTTTGAAGTATTCCCCCCAAGAATTACCATTGAGGAATCAGGTTCCAAAACGCAGTGCCGATAAGACGGTCTCCGAAGGTAGGTTGTGACACAGCCATCGAAAATTCGATTACGGGAGCTAAATCCCGCATGGTACATCAGCGTACTGAACTGTGGCGTAATATAATATTGAGCATGCCTTTGTGTGTGATGATAGATTCTGCCTGAGCCGCAAGTATCTTGGCTATTCCCTTCTCACTTGTGAATGCGCCTGATGACACAATCGCCTTCGCTCGAGCAGGAATAGATTCGACTAGGTCTTTGCCCATGGCACGTGCCCATTTTGCACCAAGCACTTGTTCAATATCTACAAATGCAACGGCTGGTGTGAGAGCCCCGTTCAATATGGTATATTCAGATGCGGGTGCGTCGGGAGTAATAGCATAGATGACTGTGTTCAGAGCCTGGTCTTGTAAATTTGTCCCAACTGCGGGTAGGTCAACCTAATTGTTAATGAAATGTCGGCAAATGATATATATGACGTATTTTCGTTGCGCTTACCTGGACAGGTATTCCTACTTTCTTGAGTATACTATAAGCGAAATATAAATTTAGGAATACTAGAGGATAGAAAATTATCGCAATACCGCGGATCTCCGACTCCGCTTAGCTCTAGGAAGTGGGGGCTCTGTTCGTGAATCAAGTCAAGTCAGTTTTCTGAATACACCTAAATTTAAGATGCAACTAACCCCGATCGCACCAGATGCAACTATCGCTTCGTTCACAATATTTACAATGAACTCTGGACCAGGGGCGGCTTGCGGCAGGGGTGTTGCGATGAATTTTACACCAGACGCACGAGAGAGGGAAGTAGATTTTTCCTGCCAAACAAGTCTAGTTGCTTGGTGTTCTACAAGGATGACGAGATTTGGCTTCTCCAGAAGTGAGGGATAAATGTATGCGTTCGCGCTGCTACTGCGAATATTTCCACCGGGCGTAGAAGCGGTGGCGTCGCTGGGCTTAATTGAGAATTGGAATCTGGCCGCTCCGTTTGGATTTCCTGATGCTACATCAGGGTTTGCAGCCAGGTCGGGTATGGCTGCGCGTGCAGCCGTAACAAGATGACCAATGACCACTGCCGCTTCGTAGGGTTGTGGAAACCCTACATTAACTTTGCCATTGTAGCCGTGTGCCTCTGCCTTGGCGTTCACCCCTAAAGAGATTTGCTGTGAATTAGGAAAATGATAATTTTCCGCTCTTTTCATATATCTTTATAATGGTAAGCAACTGATCTGTAAAAAATCACGTTTTGAGCCCACTTGAACAGAGACTTGAAGTTCCAGCCTGGGTTTCCGAGACGCTCAAGGCTATCGTATTGGTCGATTGTCGCCCTCGTCCAGCACATGCCATTTATAGATGAGCTACCACCGAGGACTTTACCCCTAAACAATTTTAATATAAAAAAGGTTCTCTGAACAAAGTACGCACTGTGTCATAGCGAGTGCGTTCCCCCCAATTATTTGGGTTGTAGTGTTGTACTTCCAGTCATACACAGTCGTGACTGGGATGGACTGCCCAGGATCGTTGACGAGAGTATCATTTTGAGCATTCTGACCGGCTTCGATCACGAGAATTGACAACTCCGAGTTCTCTGCAAGACGGCTGGCTACAGCTAAACCTGAAAGTCAAAACGGCCGGAATCAACCAACAAAGATACGGCGTGTATCAAAAAGGGCACCTGCAGTCCCTCCTCCGACTATAACATATGAAAAGGTCTTATTCGCTACGTCAGTTGGATTGGATGTGATGTGGATACCATTGACTCCAGATACGAAGGAGCCAGTTAAAAGCAAAGAGGACATCCAGATTTTTGATACCATGGCGCTCGAGAGATCAGGAAGACGAACATCCACCCTTAAATACATGCTTAGGCATGATGTCAGTGGTTACAGCAGAGTCCGTTCCCTTACCCCATGTAAGCATCATCCAAAATGATCTCAAATCATATGTCCGGTGACTGAGGAGACTACAGAACTCGAAGGACGTCGTATGACACATCTACATCGGGCACTCGGAGCAAAGAACTCTTTAGCTCGAAAAATAGGGAGATCAAATGAACTGCAAGCAGTGACAAAGGAAATGAGACCCCGTAGTTCTCAGCGCAGCCAGTGTTCATGAAATGCACGAAATGAGATCAAAAGGCTTTCCGATGAAGCATGACTGTGAGACTTCGGTCACTTCGCGGCGCATCAGGATCACTATGCGGGGATATGCGCCTCCTAACCTTGAAGTCCCCATATATGTCGACGCCCACCATCTAAAGCTGCCAACCGCGTGAAGGAAGCCAGGCTATGCCCCATTCGAATCCACTTACGAGCCTCGCCCTGTGCACATGTGTAGAAGACTTGATGTTCGGGTGATCGTGATGGGTTGGCGACTACAACAATAAAGCTGATATTGGTATCTTGAAGCAATGATGATTGTCAAGACTCAAATGAGCATCTAAAATGACTCGACGCGCGCGACGTGTGGCATTCGTGATGGAAAGAATTTGGTGGCGGGCATAAGATTTATGATGTACTCTATTAGTATAATACAACGAGAAAGGCCGTCGGGGCCCGGGGAGGCTTATTGTTGTTGACCAGAACTGTCCTTGATCATATCCGCAGCCTTGATGAAGCGATCATCAGTGGAGGTTCGAAAACTGCAAATGATACTGTACCTTCTCGGCTATTCCATACACTGTCGCACTGAGATGCCCGCTCAACTGGATAGGGATTATCGATGCGTCTGCTAACAATTCAGACAATTGTTTGTTACGGATTGATGAAGAAGTTGCGCACCAACAACGCGAACGTTGGCAGTTCCATAGACTATCAAATCAGGACCCACAGCACCACCGTCTTTCCGCGGTAACATAGGCACTGATCCAACAGGGTGTAAAACCGGAGAGTATCCGTCCAACACAAAATCTTGCCATTGTGAATCAGAACCTGTCTCTGGAATTACCGTGGTTCCGGGAAGTAGTTCATCCTTGACGAAATCCTTGAGTGGAGACTGTGCGAAGACCTTCCGGGTCAATCTTGACGCGTTCGCTTTCAAGTAGAGATCAAACAAGGTACCAGTCAGGTACTGTGGGTTCACTTCCAAAGAAAACGCGATAATGAGCAACAGTCTCCGGTAAGATGTTCATGGCTTACGTTCTGGGGCAGTCTTTGGGTTACTTGATTGAATGTGTACCGTACCCCGCCTGAAACAGTTTGAATTAATGCGATATGAGAAGACGTGGGAGAAGACGTTACCATTGAGGTAATAAATTCCAGGACATAAGGCCCACGATCCCCGAAGTTCCGGGCAAGGATGAGGGGTTCGAAGCCAACGATGAAAATTCGATTACGGGAGCTGAACCATCGAAAAATAAGGAACGGGAACTTTGAGATGGTGATCTTAACGCACCTCCGAGCTCAATAATTGATCTTGCCTGAACAGCAAAAACCTTTTCCAAACCTTCCTCGCTAGTAAATGCGCCAGATGCGACAATATCTTTGGCTCGACTCCGAATAGATGCAACGAGTTCGTTTCCTGCCGCTTGGGCATTATCCCCTAGAACTTGGCTGATGTTGAGGAACGCGACAGTGGTTGAAGTCGGTGCGTTGATTACGGTGTATTCACTTTCTGGAGTAGCTTTTGGAACATCATAGAAAACGTAACTCAGGGCTTGATCTTGTAAGTTTGTACCAACGGCAGGTAGGTCGACCTAATGTATGTAAGCCTTTGCACAAGATTATACGAATGGCTTTCAAAGCACCTGAACAGGAACTCCGACATTTTCCAGAATACTGAAAACCCGTCAGCAAGACCTGATGTGAATACATTACCCTCACTTACCGAGGGTTTCCTATTCCACTCAATTCAAGAAACAGAGGGCTCTAGAAGATAATTTCAGTCTCGGGAGTTAATTGTAGGCATGTAAATAACCCACTCCTATAGCCCCCGATGAAACTATAACCTCTCTGCGTACCTTGACTGAGAGGGGCCCAGGGTTTCCGCTATCTTTCACTTGGGTGGCGATAAAGTTGACTCCAGCTGCACGCGAACCAAGAGCAACGGGACGCCTCTGGTGCCATATAATGGAGCTCGCTTGATGTTCAGTTAAAATGACGAGATTCGTCTTTGTGGTCAGGGAAGGGTAAATGTATGCGTTCGCACTACTGCTCCTAGTATTTCCACCCAGCGCTGGAAAAGTGCCATTTCCGGGTGTTATCGAGTACTGGAACCGCGCGACACCATTAGGCGTGCCGGATGCGACGTCGTTATTTTCAGCAAGTCCCGGAATCGCAGCACGGATCGATGCAACATATCTCTCGGAAGCACTCGCCACCTCATACGGCTGGGGAAAACCTGCATTGACATAACCGTCAAAACCATGGACTGTTGGGTCCACTTTAGCGCCGAGTTGGATCTGTTCTGAATTGGGAAGATGATATCTCTCGGACTTTTGCATGTATCTGTGGGAGAATTCAGTGTCAACGGGGGAGCACTATAATGAACTGCCAACTCGGCCCTTACCTTAGCATTGTCTCAAAGTTCCACCCAGGATTTCCTAGTAGTTCCCAGCTGTCGTACTGATCAATCGTTCCCCGCGTCCAACACATGCCATTTATAGATGAGCTTCCACCTAGTAGCTTGCCTCTAAAAAGGAGATAAACACGTTCAGCTGGACGTTAAATCTATCGCGATCACTGGGAGACGCACTGGAGTACGGTGAATATAGAGCCTCCCACACTCTGTCGAGTGGTGTTGTAAAACCAATCATAGGTATATTGCAGATCATTCAAGCGACCTGGATCGTTTACGAGAGATTGATTCTGTGCATCTGGGCCGGCTTCAATAACTAATATCGAGAATGCGGAATTCTCCGCGAGACGACTTGCAACTGCAAGACCTACGAAAATCGTCAACACATCACGATCATCCAGCTGCAAGAAAACAGTTACCTGCCGTTCCACCACCTACTACCACGTAGTCGAAAGATTTGTCGACAACTTCAGCCGGATTATTGGTGATTCGAATTCCAGTGACAACGGGCGCAATCCATGACAGAAATCGGAATAGTGCAACTGGGCGCATAAAATCCAGGAATTTAGGTCAGAAAATTTTGTGGCGGTCAAGTAGCAGAAGCTCACATTATATACCCTACACATCTGCTCTAAGCAAATCGGCTCCCTATTTTCCGCATACCATGCCGCGAAGCCGATGGTAGCTCGCTGACAGGTTAACCGATGTGCTACTGTGCATCGTGGTCGAATGATGGATCATCCTGGTGGCTTCCCGAAGTGTTGGCATTACCAGTTCATATGTATCATAGCGGATAGAGGAGCCGTAAACGAAACGCCCTTCCTGCCAAGTAATGGAAATAATTGCTTGTTCTAGATATTAGTCAGAGTACAAACACATACCGATGATGCTCCCACTGTTTAGTGTCGACTGATGGTATATACTGAAAGCTCTTTGAGCTTCAGCTTGAGTGTAATGGTAGCTTATCATTCAAATAACCTGTTTCTTTCAAAAATGTATACTAAAAGTATCAAAACTGCGATTGGAGACACGTACCGTAATACCGTGGAAACCTGTGGGTTCATCTATGAACAAAAATGTAAATAGGGTTCCGAATCTTATGGAGGTTTTCGAGACCCCATGTCCTCTTGACGCAGTGTCTTCCTAGGCCTGTTCCGATGCATGTGGGTCCGTGCGCGTGGTTTGTGTGACCTTGACGCATCAGTTCAATGTACGTCCGTGTTCTCTTTACCGAATCTATCTCAGCCCAACTGTTGGACAAATGTTCGGAGGCGCTAACGATATCCAGAATCTCTGGCAAACTTTTTTTTTTCCAAGTGAGCCGTTTATTGGAGGCACATTCATCAGTTGATCTTGTTATTGCGACCTAGAAACCAGCTTCTTGAAGTTCAAATCGATTTCCGAGCTTCCATGTTTTACACGGTGCTGAAAGGAGAAGAATGATTTATCAGTAGTCTCTTGTGGGGAAAGGTGATGGTATCAGGCCGAGCTGCCTAGATCGTTTGACTGAAAGGCCCGGGGACGTCGACAAACTATCGGAACCGTTCTTGCTCAAGAAACTTAAACGCAGATACGCAGATACGCAGATACTACAGCCCTCGACGCGCGACAGAAGGCTTTCATAAGGCTTCACTTTAGCTATCGCTCACCGCGACTTGAACCGAAACAACTTTGTCCGAGCGTCATCCGACAGACAAGTTACTTCGAGGCTGCGACTTGGAATGGTAGCCGGGAAGCAACGGCCATGGAATATGCGTAGCTGAAGGCGTATTTGCGACATGAATCAGATATACGGGATGCAGTTGAGCTTGTGAAGAGCAAGCAGGGGTTGTGGCACCGCATGCCGTGCAACCATGTAATCGAGAACTCATCTATACCTCTACCGCAGCCGACGTGCTGTTTGATATTTAGCTTTTGAAAAATGTCAAGCATGAATGAATTTCAAAAATTAAGCTATCACAACCATTAGCTGCTTTACCATCTCCTATCGACATGTTCTTCCTCATCCGCCCATCGGCCAAAACTCTAAGATTTAATGTGGCTAATCAAGGCCTCACGTCGCAGTACGACCCAAACTGGATCATCACATAAAGACTGCAATATTCGCCCGACACCAGACGGTGTATATTCCTGAATTCTCAGTGTGTCGAGCGACCCGAAGTCCTTGGTGGATTGCTGTAACCAATACTCGAGGCTCGATGATTTAAAAGAAAAACACTCACCCACTGGATTTCTTGGAATCCTTATTTGCGTTGTCTTTTACGGGGGCAAACTTTGTTTCAGAAGTGATATAATTAGCGATAAGGCCTTCTGTCAGTCGAACCAGCTCGTCCAAAGTTGATTTGTAGTTTGGTTTTGCTGTTTTATAGAATTTTCAGATATGTTTAGCCCTGTGAATGATGCTAGCGAGAAAGAAAAGGACGCACTCGAGACCCTGACACATGGAATCTTGCTTTGAGTGATGTATTTGCCGAGCGTTGCGACACATTCTTTCTGGAAAATCCCGTCAGCCTCTTTTTTTACGAAGTCTGACGCAGGCGCCTGGCGCGTTCTCTTGCAGTGATCGAGTATGACGCCACTCTCGAGGGTGTCGTATTGGGTGAAAACAGTTACTATAGGAACTGAGAATCTCGAATGAATATAAAGGTCTTTTGGAAGTGGGATTTACATACGGCCTCCCAGTTTGCCATCAGCTTTCGCCTTGAGGAAATAATCATCTGCGGCTTCCAAAATACGACCACCAGCGATTGGCACCTGGAAACACAACCTGAGGATCAATTAATTTTTCAAGGTGTTTACTAAGGAAAACCTTGGACTCGTACCAGATGGCATGAATTTGTTCCTTGACGTCTGACATTTCCCTCCGCCTGGTGAGAAAATCATCCGCAAGCTTGAAGTTTACTTCTTCCCCAGCTTCAAATCCCATGCTATCATGAAGAATGAAACGGTTGTCGCGCTGTGAGGGGAAACCCTTATTGATATCTGCCGTCCCCCGTGTCTCATGCTCGACTTTCTAGAAGATGCAGCGTCATCCAATGGGTCCCGTAGTTAATGATCAAGATAAAAACTTGCCACGTCGACGCCAAATGTCTCCCTAAGGAGAGATGACTTTCCTACACCTGCCTGGAGAAAGAAAATTTAGACGCCCCTCCTGATTACAGAAGGTAAACAAACCTTTCCGATCACTAAGATCCTGAATCTAGAGGGTTCAAGCTTATCAATTTGATACAATAGGTATTAGAAAGTCTGTCGAGCGCACCGAGGACAGATGCGGAGGGCTGCTTCAATGTTGGGGGTTTGGGAGTTCGCTGGCATGGTGGCGATAGAGGAAGAAGAAGGATATACCTAAGGTGGGCTGAAAGGTCGAATATAAAAGATACAGTAGTGGAAGGGGGATGTGCCTTGAGGATTCCTCAAGGCACTGCAAAGGTGACTATCAACGACGAGCGCTTACACCATCGATAGCTCACGCGATAAACGTCAGACCTTTTGAGATGTCACAAAGAAACATGACAATGTCCATCTTTGGGTGACTGATACATGTCAAACATTTCCTTGACCGAAAAAAAAAACATAACTTGGGGTATCAACTTTCCGACCCATGCAATTCAGAGATGATTGATTGAATTCCAGATGGACCCGCCGGACGCCGTGATTCGCGATATAATTCCAGTTTCAGCAGTTCTGCTCAACGAAAAGCACAGCCCAGAGTCGGAGACTGCCAAATACTGATACCTGTGTAGTGTTTAAAATATATTACTCTAACGATCTCAAGATAGAAGCTTACATCATATATTACTACACAAATTTCCGTCTAACCATTCCTTCCATCATCAGCTGCCTCACTTTGCATAGCCCTCGAGACCGGATGAGGCGGACTGCGACTAGTTTGCCTACTGTGTAGCCTTGGACATTGAATGTTGAGACCTCGTTGCCGCTTGCTGACTGTACTCAAAGCGTACTCGATGGCATTTCATCCGTATGGTATACTGAATGATAAATGGCTTTAGCAAATACTAATCATTCTTGTGGTGTTGAGTGTGCATGAGCCTCATGCACTGCTTTGAGGCTAGCAGAAAAATGTAGTCCCAGGAGACGGCCATCCAAGGTCTGAATTGTGCACATCTCCTGAGACACGCATAGCAGTGTGTGCTTAATCCAGATCGTCTGGACCAGCGTGCCGTCGGCCCCGAAGCGCACCTCGATGTGGTCTGGCCCGAAGGCGATGAGATACAGTCCTCGGAGCACTTGTTTAGAATACTATGAGGTAAATGGCGAAGCGGAAGGCAGGGCACACGTACCAACTGCATGCACAGCGTCAGCCCGCCATTTAATGCACTGCTTAGCTGTAGGGCGCCCTTGGGTATCGGTGAAAATGGCAAATGCTGTATTAGTTGATTCTTAGTTAATCAAGCAAACTCTGTACGGGCATAAACGCACAATGATAACATAATAAGGCTTCACTCCCAACTCTGAGTACCGCAACACACTTCATTGTTTTACTATCGTAAAGAGTAGAGTCGGGATCCACAAGGGGCTGTGTCACCAGGGTATCGATGTCGATGACCTCAAAGTCGTGGCGTGTCGTCCCGGCGACAAGCTTAGTCCGCAGAAAGTCTATCGAGGTCACCTTTTCGCTGATATAGAATTCCTAATAGACGTCGCGTCATGAAAGCGCAAAAGAATAAGTAGTATGAAGGCGCACTTTGAAACGTTGTAGAGTAGAGCCTTGAGGACCACGAACTGGCTGGAGGAGTTTACAGGTGGTCGAGAGACCTGCTTTCACGATACAGATGAGTGGCCGTCCCGACACCACGCCAAACTTGAAGAGCGTTGCGTGGGACGAGATACGTGTACACGAGGAAGTATCCTTGGGTGTTGTGGGGCTTAGAGTGTTGAGTGGCACTGTCATAACTCGGTGTGCTGTTCCAACCGATCAGTCTCTCATACTACACGCTGTTAAAGGCTGCGAATTAATCCACCTGCTAGGAAAACGACAAGATTGAATCCCTCCAGCACCTCAACTTGCGTAACGGGCTCAGTTGTGTAGAGAACTACTTTTGGAGATATATGAGACCCGAGTTCAGATATGTATATACCATTGTTGGTGCCATAGGCTATGTATCTCTTCTTTCCTGCAGGTGACGTTAGAAAGGTCCCTTGAGATAATCGGCATTGTATGAATACTCGCCACCAGGCCAGATTGCGGAGGAACAGTTCACGCGTAGTTTCGCCGATGTCAACACGAGTGGTCGTACCAGAAGTCGTCCGAAGAGATGATATCTGCTCGCTGGAACCCAGGCCCGGCAGACCAAACTGCACGCCAATAACGCCCATGTATCACTATGAAGATGGTCGATAATCCTCTCAAAGAGTTCCAGGGGTATTCTGGCGCTTAAAGTGATCGGAAGTGTTGGTGACTGCTGATTGGCATCTTGAGAGCGTCGAACTTGAGTAGATTGGACGTATGATTGAAAACTTTTGCTACTTCGATTAGCAAGAACGATTCGCTTTGCGAGATGTGCGAATGGCGGCATGAAGGTAGTGTAGGACAAGGTAAAGAAAGGGTTTGACTTCACATTGTGTTTCGAAGGACGTTGCCAAGGCGGGGTAGGGGTAGGCAGGCAAGTCCCGGTCGCCCAGACTGAGCCGACCTGTGGTTCAAACACCGCCGACCTGTGGTTCAAACACAGCCCACCCGTCGTCAGCCACTGCAGCACATAATTCCCAGGCTCATTATATCATATGTCGAATACAGTTGATAGCCACCGAATTATTATAGTGGTGGGCCACCATTTATTACGGTGGTTAGCCACCAAAAAAATATGGTGGACCACCACCGTATTTCTAACTTTGGGGAGAAAAGAATATATGGTGGTCATTCACTATATTTATTAATTAGAAAATTACCAAAATAAATGTCGCAATGCGGAATTGAACCCACGTCCCTATAGCACAGACACATTTGTCAACCGGTGTAACCACTGCACTATAGGGCAATTAGTAACTGCTAGTTTCGTTAGTACATAGCCCCCCTAAATCATCACAAAGCAGTGGCTCACCACCAAAATACGGCGCATTACAAATATGGTGGCTCACCACCCGAATTCGACACCTTGCAAATATGGTG
>JABCKI010005953.1:0-22765 GCA_018282025.1 Sphagnurus paluster
ATCTCGCTTGATGCTGCTGACAAATGCCCATCAATTGCTTCCCTGGGATCTGAATGAGACAGATCGAACTACGACTCTATGTAACTGTGCGCACCTGCCACTAATTTTGATGCCATCACCCTCACGCTGAATTGAATACTGATCAGTGAAATACAGCCCTTTGCTTATTTTTGGGAAAATCACGAAAAAACTAGTCACATGATGTGTGACTGAGCCAAACAACGGTGAAAAGACTAAATAGCCGGTTATCGCATTCAGATCACAATGATCCATGCTCGTATCTGCTCGTATATGTGATCAGAGCGGGTTTTACAGCGGCTTTTCAGTGTGGAGGTAATATGCGACATCTTTAAATGCCCGCTCTGACTTAAATAAAATTTTAATTCGAAAATTTTGTGAAGGACATAAACAGACTAGAAGATAATAGCTAAGAACAGATCTAGCAGTCAGCAAAAGCTATTTTAAAACGGAAATAATACCGAGAGAAAGAATAATTTGATTTCCAGTTGCCTCTGACATTCCTGAACGCCTCTGAACGCGAGGAGCAAGGGATAGCGACCAATTATATCAAGCTGTGCTATGATGTTTGGCTCAGTCAAAAGTCATGTGACTATTTTTTTTTTTTTTTTTTTTTTTTTTTTCGATTTTGCGATTTTCACAAAAATAAGCAAAGGGCTGTAACTTGGTGTGCGGACTCAGTCAATGATCAGTATATCTCATTGGATTTGCGTCGTATACGCTGAATGAAAAATGTCCACAGCATCCTACGAAGCATTGAATATTTATTCCACAAGAGCATAGGTTTCTAATCCCGAGACGCAGTCGTTGTTGAAGTTAAACAGATGGTGAATTTTGTAGAGATGACTCGGATGGAGTAGAACGGTGGTGCGTGGTTGTACATCACCGTTGGAACGAGAAACGTACTATAGTCTCACAAGTGATGTTTGCGAACATTTCCATGCCCCGCGTGACCTGCCGAAGGATTGCTGTGACGGTGGAGGGTAACTCTGTTCCTCTCTTGCTGCAGCACGGCTGACGAAGGCTGGATCGACACCAGCAATTAGATGCTTGGAAGAGGCTGTTAAAAGCGAGGCTTATAGATAGTAGGACGAGGGTATGGAAATGATTCTAAGATGACGGTGAAATGGGCATGAGCCGGTTGGACCTCAAATTTACATCAGCCACACGCCACGAACGAGACTTGCTAGACTTTGGTTAGCATGGTAGAGATGGCAGAGATTTGGCGAATAATTTGATTGTGGGAGGGGTTAAACAGTCTGTATATCCCTGGAGGTAAACGTTGGCCGTTTCGTATCATTTTCGGATTTCGAGGATTTCCATATTATCTTGGCCATGTCCTTGATATAGAGAGCGATAGTGATCAATGCACTGAAAAGGGCCAGTGTTTGCCCATACGTCCATTTGCTTTCTGCTTCGGGCTCCACGTTGTTACTGTTAATACGGATAGTGAGCTCCGTGGAGATAATCAAATAAATGAGTGGTGCGCTGAAGAAAACTGCACACATGAACGTGATGGGGTCGACCCTGTCGGCCCTCTCAATAAACCAGAGGCACCCGTATAGATTGCGAGAGTGGTCGAACGGGATCGATGTGCAGTTGTCGACAATGGTCCTTCAAGTGAAGAAGCGACATTTTGGAAAAATGATGTCTTGAGGATGGGCCGAAACAGAAACGTGGGCTTGATAAATACGTAGTAGATAACGGCGAAGAAAAGCACTACGCCCCCGCATAAGGGAATAACCAAAGAAATGATTAAGATTGACCCCAACAAAGCGATAGTAGGAAACATGAGCAGGAAAATCAACCCATAAACTGGCACGATGCTGAGTGAATAAAATACGAGCGAAGTTATCCGCAGAGAGTTGCTCGATAGTTCGACGGCCCTGAAGACCCAGAAGTAGGTCGAGGGTTGACATGGCTGTTGCGGTGATTCCGCATCGTAACTTAAGAACACCCGCAAATTTGACCAGAAGTAGAGGCCTAGTCCCGACATGATGGTGCAATGGATGAAGCAGAAACTGGAGGAGGTCAAAGAGTCCTTGTTTATGAAAAAACGCTGGACCAGAGTATCTCCGGTCGCGCGATATCCACCCCGGATGACAAGTATGAGCAGTCCTGCCCAGTTGTTTATCTAGCTGATATTTAGGACCACCAAGGCATGGTAGGCACTGAGGCCTGAGGACTTGATCTCTAGGATGGCACTCAGGATGACGGCGAAACCGACCATGAGGACTCCGCGTTCCAAACTCTTCGCCAGGTCAAGATAATCTGCATACTCTGTGATGACGGATTGGATTGCAGTCTCCTTTTCCCGTTCAGTGAAGTCCTTGACAAGTGATACCCTGGTGGGCCTAGGAGATTCCCGAGGGCTCTGAGCCGAATGCATTTCGATCAATGCATCTCAGCGAATGTGAAGGTACGCAGTATGTGCATGACGTTGAGTCCTGCTGAGCAGGCCTGCGCATACACAGCAGTCCTGACACCGATTTCTACATGGGTGGTCTATCAGCGTGCTCCCGCAAGAAGTCGCGATCCTCACCAGCGATGTCAGAATTTCCTGGAATTTGGAAAGCTTGCAGTTCTTCAGACATCACTACGAAGGCTGGAGATGGATAGGTTGCAAGTTTTATACGAGAAGAACATGGCAAAGTGCCCAGTCTCGGTGACTGTGGTCCTGTCGCCGATGTCATACATGTCATCCTTCGTCATGATGTGAAGGACGAAAGATACTTCCGAACTCCGATGAGTCGGTCCCGTTAGGAATCTGATTCTTCAGTTTCATGCAGACGGCGACAAGGAGATAGATGACTCCCCAACGATGACCTCAAGTCAGCGTTGTTTTGTGTTTCCACTGCAGTGTACACCGTTATTCACGAAAGTGTTTCCATTGCTCTAAAGTCTACATCATCTGAATAGAAATCTCCATCCGCTCAGTGGTGCTCAGCGCCGGCTGCGATGTGTCCTGCCTTGCTGTTCTGATATGCATCGTAACTCTTGGCCCATGAGTAAATACCATAGCCTGTGCAGTCGTTGCGTCAGTTTGTGTAAGATATAGAGGTGGAAAATTGGAAGTGGAGTGTGATAATACTCGAAAGACGAAACGAGGGGGTGCACAAGGGTGCACAAAAAAGGATAAAGGACGCACCAGTTCCGAAAGGAATAAGCCAGAACAAGAGCTCGCCCCCGAGCCTGCGGTATCCGTTGAAGAGGTAGTTACGGATCATATTGGGCGCGGCCTTGGCCTGGTATGGTGATAGTGCTGTTGCACGTAGATTCGAGTTGATTCATAATTGAGGTTTTAAGATAGTGAAAATGGTCGACAGGTTGGTTCGGGAATACCGTCAGCATTGAAGAAACGGGACGCAAGATGACGCACTGTATTGGACGATGCCCTTTTGCCTGATTCCGGTGCTGTCACCCCACCACAAGTTCTATGATTCCATTAGTTCATGGTCCCCGAGAACCAGACGGAGCGCAACTTACGTAGACCTTGGCTGTTCAAGGAGCGTTCCACATTCCATCATTTCATAGCAGACATAAGACGTTGGGACCAGCGTAGACACAAGTTTCCGATAGAGCAGGAGGATAGATCCAGTTCAGCATTGCGATTTCGAAGCACAGAACAATGCAACGGTTGACGGAAAGTTTGGACGGAAGAAAAAAGGCACGACTTCCGTTAATAACGAAATGACAAAATATAGTGGATAAACATACGTCCGGGCATGTCGCTCAACCGTGCAATAGAAGGCCTCATGGTGAATTAGGGAGGTATAGAGGTTTTGGGAGAATGAGAGAGTGGAGCACGCAGTTGAGCAGTGGGTGTGTGCAACCGATTCAGTCCGGGGCCTTGGAAAATAAACATAGTCAAGCGGCGCCACGTGCGACGCGCCGTCCGAGTTCCCGTCATACTCGCCTTCCGCTTCCACGTCGTCGTCTCGCAGCTTACTCGCTCATTCACTCGTTTATACAGGGTGAACCTCGAATAAACAATGCAAGTCCAAGAATTGTGGCGCACAGTCCTTACGCTGATGACGTCCTTAGAAAATCACCTAAAATGATCTCGCACGCAACCCTCTACTCCCTGGCCAACACTCTCGGTGTTCTGGCTATGGTCACCGCCGTCGGATACCACTTTATCGCGGTCAATGAGAAACACCTTACTAGCGGAGATGACAAAAAGACGAAGAAGCACTGAGTGGTGGTAGCCATTGGCCGCACGGGCGTACTAGGTGCCTCATGCAATCATACCAACTCCAGTACACATGCTAATACTGCTACCGACACAGATTCACCGTGTTAGTACATTCATCTCTTGTAATTTTACAGACTTGACCCAACGTCTTGTGGCACTTCATATATAGTGTGTCGTACATGTTCTACCGGAATCACCGAATTTCGATCGGCGATGCAACCAGTGCTGTATGCTACTTTACCCCGAAGCAAACATTCGACCTACAGATTCTCGATTAGTGAGCGAACAACAACTTCCTTAGACTATTATTCCACCTCGAGACTATTGTGGTTCTGCACAAGCTTGAGATGGTTTAATTCTTGCAGGTCTCCGAGACATTAGACCATTCCTGCGAGTTCCCTTGGCAGCCATATTTTATATAATTCTACAACAATGGGCTATCTACAGGGCACATATCAGGACAGTGTTCGAAAGAATGAGTGGAGTATGATAAGCATGTCAATATCTACGAGTAGTCGGGGTGTCATGAGTGAACGTACAGCAAGTGCATATCCATTACTTTATTCCAATAACTTGAGGGGGAGCCGTGGTTGCATTTCCGAAGCGAGAGAGAGCAAAAAATCAGCGAAAGAGGCCACAACACACCCCACGTCCATATCTCCTTCAGCTCCCCGCAAGCGTCTTCAACACACCCACCACAGCCTGCGGCTCCAGCTTCCAGCGCGCATCCGTGCCCCTCCCGCTCGTCGAGCACGTCTCCGCCTCATCAAACTCATTCAACCTCCTTAGCAGCTTCTCGTCCCCACTTATGACCAGCACAAAATCGCTGAGGTCCTTGACACCGCTGGTGCCGCCGTCGTCCAGCGCGTCCGGGCTCATCCACGAGCGCGACAGCGGCGACCGCGCCGGCCCGCCGGGGTGGAGGATCGCGCCGACCGCGGTGGAGCGCGAGACGTTGTTCGGGAGCACCAGGAACGAGTTCTTGCCTGGGATAATGCGCAGGCCGTACCGCTCGCCCAGGCTACAAGGGGCGTTAACTCTAAGCAGCACGAGAATGGGATCTAAAAAGACACTAACCTGTCGAAGATGTGGTTCTGCGCCTCGGCTGCCTGGCGTCGCGCCCACTGGCGGTCCGCGCACTCGCTCCCATCGGGCTCCACGCCACCTGTCCAGAAGCGGTACACGATCGACGCGTCACGTTCCTCGACGAATGAGCCAGGTGTACGTTCCGTGAACTGCGAACGTCGTGTCAGCGGGCCCGCCTGTTTATGAAAGCTCGTGGGTACAAACATAATTCAGGATCTCCAGACACGCGCTCTTCCATGTCAGGTTGAAGTTCGCAACCATGTTGATCCACTCCCCGCCGGTCTGTGCACGTGGCGGGGACAACGACCGGGATGCAGGTGTAGGCGTATCCTTAATCGTCTTGATATAGCACCCATTCTCCGCGCTGTAGCAAACCATCAGTCCACATCCCACGACTAAAAGGCTCCACCTACACGATCCCCAACCGCGGTACACGTTCAGCGATACGCTCCAGGACACCTCTCATACGGAGCCCACTGAGCAACCACACCTCGTTCCTGCGGTCCTCCACCAGCTTCTCGAGGACACTCAACACCTCCTCAGGGACCTCGATCTTCGCCCTGCACGCCTCCTTCTCCACCGCCGCGCCAGACGCCACGAGCCCAGGCGTCGCCGCACGGTAGTCCTCCTCCATGCGCGCGAGGCCCTCCCGGCTCAGGTCGCGCCCCCACAGCGTGCCCTCGAGATCGAGCAGCAGCAGCCGCTTGTGCGAGTGCCGGTACCGCGGGAGCACGCGCGCGGCGTCGAGCACGGCGACCTGGGACAACGAGTCCGTGTGTGGTGCGAGGTCCTCTGCGTGTGCGCGCAGTGTCCTGTTCAGGAAGGACGTGACGAAGGCCTGTGCGGTTTGGGTTGTGACGTGGTTGTGGAGGTCCTGTAAGGGGGCGGTAAGCAATTTTTGATACTTGAAAAGGAACAAGACGTGCCTCCCAGCGCACGCGCGCCTCCTCATCGCTCATGGTCAGCGCCTGGTTGATCGCCTCTCCTGTTCCGCGGGTGTCCCAGGGGTTGATCGCGATACAGCTGCGGAAGCCGCTATAACTATAACTGCCCGTGAACTACAACCACCGTCAGCGACGTCCCATCTAACCCCAGGAAGACGCACCTCGCTCAGAACAAGCGGCCGGTTTCGGCCTTCCTGGCATTCGACGAACTCGTGAGTGCGCAGCGCCATTCCCTCACGCAAACTGGTGACGATGAATGCGTCAGCAGCACTTAGCAGCGCCAAATACTGGCTGAACGTCAGGTCCTGTGTATGTAGAAACACCACGGGCTGGTACCTGGCTTCATAGTCAGCGCCACAGCTCGGTGGACCACGCGGAGGCACACTTACGTGAGCGTCGAGAAACGCGAGTTGATACGCGAGATCGCGTCCGTCACCGCGGAGGACTCTGGAAGTGGGTGCGTCAGGGTGTGTGCTTGCGGTGTTGTGGTCGGAAGGGCAATTTGGATGAGGATTGCCTAAGATCGGGTGGCGTCAGTCGTGTGCCAAAAATAAAACAAGGCACGGTACCTTGCCCTGGAACTCAGGGTGCTTCTCGAGGAAGTATTCGAACGCCCTGATCTTGTGGCGCACACCTTGCACCTCGTCGAGCTTGTCACGGCCTACGACGATCTTCATGCCGGCATACCGCTGAGTCAGCAGTTGTATCCACTCTTGCACCTCTGGCTCAGCTCTACAACGATCTAATCAGTGAGGTCATCAATAATAAACGAAATACACCCACTTCTTCTCCTTGAGCTGCCAGACATCGATGCCCATAGGGAAGACACCGACATCGACAAAGCGGCCACGCGCATTCTTGCCTTCGGCGCGTCCCTCCCCAGCTGCACCATCGCCATCTGCGACCTGGATACCTTTCGGCAGCGCCTCGTACGCCATAATGCGGCTCACAGTCTGCCTAAAGTGGCGCGCATAGTTTGCGGTCTGGAAGCCCACGAGATCCGCGCCGAGCAAACCACGGAGAAGGTCTTGGCGGACGGAGAGGCAGCGGAAGATCTCGGACGAGGGGAACGCGACGTGCATGAAGAAACCGATGGGGGTCGTTGCGGGGATCTTGCCGGACGCACGGAGCATCCCAGGAAGGAGCATCAGGTGGTAGTCGTTGACCCAAATGATATCACCGTCCTGGTGGGCAGCGATGATGGCGTCCGCAAAGCGCTGGTTGACGGCTGCGTACTGCTTGAACGAGGCGCTCTCGTAGAACATCTTCGTCTTGGGTGCATCTGGGATGGCATAGTGGAGACACGGCCAGAGGACCTGGTGGCAGAACTCTGCGTAGCAGCTCATGAACTCTGCATCAGGGACCCAGACGGGTAGACTGGGATGGAGCTTCTGTGCGGCCATCTGCTTGTCGATGGCGGTACGCAGGGTGGGAGGGAACGAGTCTGTGGTGGTGCCGAGTGTGCCGACCCACAGCTTCTTCTTGAGCCTGCCGCCGACGCTGTCGATTGCGTTCCTCAGCCCGCCGTTGCAGCTCGGGTTCGGCTCGATGAACCACGGCTCGTGGCGGGCGGGCGAGCGGAGCGAATCGTGCCGCGAGGTAGAGCGAGAGGCGCGCCGGCGGACTGAGCGGGTCTCGAACGAATGGGCGGTAAGTCGGGTCGAGCTGGTTACGATGCTGCTCGGGGGTGGAGCATTCGCAAACGGGTTGAGCGACTCCTGGGCGGGCGAGCGGATAGCCGGTGTTGGGTTGCGTGTCTTTTCCTTGAGATCTTCGACGATGCTGCGTGGAGCTGAACCGAACGAGAGGCGGGAGTTGGCGTTGGGTGCTCGCGGATCGTCGGGCGGGCTGGCTCGCTTGGGGGGTTCGGGTGGGGAATCGCCGAGGACAACGGTGTCTGGAAGAAAGAGCGACGCAATGACAACTCGCTGTCCTCGAAAGGTGCTCATTTTCGCTGTGGTGTGCCCCAGGTGACGTCGAGCAACTCTTAAAGACTCTCCAAATCGCCTCGGTAGATCCCGACCTTCCTAATCTATGAGATCATTGCCTAAACCGGCACTCCGCCCACGATTTTGCTTCCGTCCGGCACACGTTCGTTCTACCCCACGCTTTGTAAGGTCGGGGGAGAACGCGGGGATGAAAAAACACAGGGTTTGAGCGTATCAGTATTATTAGAGCACCAGTGCTAGGGTTAGGTCAAATATTTGCAGCCGGTGACAGTTACGAACTCGGTACCAAAATCGTCGGTCCACCGCCCGACCGAGCCCTCCGAGTAGACGTGAGTGATAGAGTATGAACAAATGGTTGATAAAAAGCTAGATACGACGGCGTCACCTCGGCGATAAATTTTCAATCCGAGATTGACCCATGCGAGGCTGCCCCACCTCTAGTACCATCTGAAAGGCGCTCCAAGGGGAGAGAATACAGGTTTTACTAGCGCAAGAATTCGGGAGAAGTGGATTCTTGTTGGGAATCTGAGGATTCCGGTGATGGCTTTCCTGACAGGATGATAGCGCCGGATAGCTAAGAAATTATTACGAGACTTCTACTGGGTCACGATGTGCGCTTCGGGATGCAGAGCCGCGACCGGCGTAATGGCTCGAAAAATGTTCAACGATAATCACTGAGCAAGGCTAACGAAAAGAATAGTCTATCAAAGTGGATCAAAGGTGTTGGAGGGTGGGCCAAGTTCCCGAGGTTGTACTGCCGGGAGCCCGAGCTGAAACCCCCGGCACATCGAGGAGAAGGAGGGTAATGAAAGGGTAGGCGCGTCACAGGTAAAGTACGGAACATGACTTCGAGGCAAATTCAAGACAGAGAGACCATGGAGACCATGCCTGATGTGAGGAATCCAGCAAAGGCTAAGGACGTCTTCGTTTGGGGGTGGGGATGGGAGACGAAGGACAAGGGTGAAGAGTGCGTTGGGGTCAGAGCTTCAAGGGTATCATGTGTCAGCACTTCGACAGGGCAGTGACAGCGGCGGGAGACAAGTTCATCACAATCTCGTGTAATACGTGGGAAGGGCCAAGGCATCGTGGCGTAGAAAGATAGTGATAACGTGAACGTCAGAATGCGTTGTCTGAAGTACAAATATGAGTTTATAGTGGGCTTTCTTATTGAACAAAACTTACCTCGTTCACCTGATTAACTAAAGAGCGGTGAGTCAACAGTGCGAGCGACGCGACTAGAACCTAGCAAAAATGGACAGCACAGGTATTTTGAATAATATTGGATCACAGAAAGTTCACGACGAATGGACAGAACAAAGAAATTTACTCACCAGCAAAGCAGCTCGTGGACGCTTGAAGTGGAGATAGCGCAAGACGCGTCTGCACTGCGCGTGCGCTTACAAAGCCCTAGCCGCTATAATACCCTTACATTCTACCATTAAAAATACAATAATACATGCATCCACAAGCTCATACGAAATAAGGCATGGTATTCTACGCATCATCAGCACAGGCCGCCAAATCAGCATAGCCGAAGCCAGACTCACCATTTTCCGCTGCTGCATCCCCCGATCCCGCTCATTCTCCTCCGCCGCATCGAACACGATAAACCTGCGCCCATTCTCCCTCTTCCTCGCGACCTCGCTGCCATACTCCTCCTCCTTCCACACCGTCGGCGACCCCACCCGACTCGCGTCCACGAACCCATGCGCTGCGCCATACGGCCCACCCGCCTCCTCAGTTTCTGCCTCCCCGTCGCCGTCCCCGATGACCAGTATCGACGCCAGATTCCCGCACCGGTAGCAATAATTCGGCGCGCTCCACACCGTCACCAGCTGCTCGTCGAACATGTACTTGTACCCCTCCTGCACCAGCTGGTGCGCGCGTGCGATCATGGTGAGGCTGTTTATGTGGTTGAACTGGGATATGGGGATATGATCAGTGGTATACAGTGATTTGAACCGAAACGGACTTGCCTGTTGCGTCACGCTGCCGCCGAATAGCCATCCTGCCCCGCGAGGACTGACGGCCCAATTTTCTACATCGTCTGGGTCACTCCACATCAGATCTGTGCATGTCACATTAGCTTGCTGTATTTTGAGAACGAGATAGGGTATGGCAGCTATTTAGAGTATAGCAGACGGGCACACACCACAGAAGGCACCCTCATGAGGGATTTCTTGCCCCCTCGAAAGTACTCTTATCTGGTCCAGCGTCCGTACGTCCGGCGATAGCCCTCCGTGCACACATAGCGTCGTTCCGTCAATGATCTGCCCCGTAAAAGTTGAAAACTATCACGCCCACGGAGGACACAAGTGAACATACCGCCGCGAGGTTCAGATAATCAAATACGCCGCAGCAGGTCTTCCACACGGTCGCACTACCGTACTTTTGTTGGCATTCGTCTTTCCGGTCGTTAAGGATGGTTGATAGTATACCAGAAGCAAGGCTGCGTACCGTAGAACCCATAAACCTGCGTAATCTGCCGGGACTCGTGGTTTCCTCGGAGGAGAGTGACTTTGTCGGGGTATCTACCACGCACACGGGTGCACTATCAGTATATCATAGACACAGGCGATATAAACAAAGAGAAAAGGACTACCCACCGCGCTTTCAACGCCAAAAGCAACGACACCGTCTCCAGACTATAATGCCCGCGGTCCACAAAGTCGCCCTGTACCCAGCACGCACGCACATTACACATCAGCGTCCCGCACTCCACGACACCGTCCCTCCACACGCACCATGAAGATATAGCTCGTGCCAGGGACCATGCCGCCCTTCCTCAGCAGCTCCTTGAGGTCCCAGAACTGCCCGTGGATGTCGCCGCACACGGTGACGGGCGACGCGACCGGCTGGATGTTGCTCTCCTCGATGAGCAGCGTGCGCACGCGCTCGCAGAGCGCTTTCATTGCTGCCTCGGGCAGGTACTGGCATGAGAGCAGTGTCGTGATGTATCCGTCGAGGGTTGCTTGGCGCATTATTTTTGGTGGTGAGGGGTCGCAGGCGATTCGGGAGGAAATAGAGTTATGAGGGTATGGGGGCCAGTCCAGGTATTAGGGTGAAGAGGTAGGAGGAGGCTTGGAGAAGTAGAAGGACGGGATCTAATCAAGCAAAAGGCTTGCCTTGGGTGATCGACAGGTCAGAGTTTAGTGACTGTGAGAATTATCTCAGGGATTGATACTCCGACAGGAGTCCCGAAATGGGAACCCCGCCTTCGTGCGGCGCTCATCCCGCCACACGGAAATTTCTTCTATTTGCGTCCAGATAAGGGCCCTACGATTTAAAGCTAAATTTTATCCTGGGAGCGCAAAATCATAATTTATCATTGATCGAATTAGCTACATCTGCGTATCCAGCTGCTAGGCCAATCACAGTGATCACTGACAGAGAGCCAACCATGCTGGCTGGTTGTGTTAAAATCATGTATCGATAAGGTCATCTACCTAGTGGACTTTGAGAGCTTTGTTGAGATTAGATTATCAAATGCTAGTTAAGAAGTCAACGTGTCTCCCTAGGCTCGGAAGTAAAAACCATTAACCCCGAAAACTTCTCAGCGCGAGTTAGGATCCAGGTGATCTATCCAAAACCGGTGATTTTATTTTGATCTTACATCTTTATGAACCTCCCAAACTAAGAGAACAAGGTCAGAGCAAGTTACACTTTTTACACCATCATGAAAATTCAATCCACCAGAAGAGGGTAGTCGCAAAGACCACCGCGATAAAATACAAGCAAAATACTGCAGGAATATAGACATTTCGGAGCAGCCGTGTCGCCGGTACACGCTTATAGCTTTGTGGATTTTGTGACTTCAAGACAATCAAAGTCTATGTAACATGGTCAGAATTATACCACAGTGCGCTGATTCAGTGTCAGCTTACCTGGCAATCATATCTATTTCTATAAGTACTCCGAGGGGGATGTCGGCAACCGCGATGGCGGAGCGCGCAGGTCTGTGTGTGCCGAAGAACTCTGCGTAGATCTCGTTCACACGCGCATAGTCCGTGATGTTCTTGAGGAACACCTGTAAATCATTCAGCACGCAGCATTGATTTAGCCAGCAAGTCACCGCGATGATCGTGACTGGGCGGCCCGGGCAGGACTCACGTTCGCTTTCACAACCTTGCCCAAATGGGACCCAGCTGCTTCGAGCACAGTTTTACAATTGTCGAGTACTGCATGCGTCTGGCTGTCGATGTCTTTGCCGACCAGGTTACCCGTGTGCGGGGCGAGCGGGAGGAAGCCGGAGACATAGATAATACCGTCGGCGATGGCAGCCTGAGAGATCGGGCTCCCTGGGATAGCGGCATCTGCGGGGAATGGCGTGAGCCGGAGGCGTGTCAAGCTGGTTGTGTATATGCTTACCCTCGGTGCGGATCAGCCTGACGCTGCGATCAGTCGATGGCCGTGGAGAGTCCATGGGATCAGATCCAGACGGTGGGAGGACGTTGGTGCCATTTAGCCCTGAGGGTAGGGAGAGCACAGGCGCAGTTAGAAGTGCAAGAATAATGGCAGCGGCTATCTTGAAGACCGAATACTGCATGTTTGAATCTGAAATTTGCCTGGATAAGTGAGAAGTGGTGGGCTGTGGTTTTTCGATGGTCTGCCTGTCCTTGTACTTTTGTATGGAACAGCTTCCGACGTACTTTAACTACTCCGAAGTGGCGGTGGGCCAAAAGAACCCCGCTGAATGGATGAGATGAGGCATGTCGACAGTGTCGCCGAACAGGGTTGGAGGTGAGTGAGATTTATTACCCAGAGCCAAACCCAAGCGCACTTCGCTGCAGGTTGACCAGCAGTTCGTGAGACTTGGCGGCGCACAGTGCGCTTCGGCACAGCAACCAGACAGTTGACCCGCTGTCAGCTGAACGAAGACATAAATAAGCCTGCAACGGATCCCAGAGAATCGCCACACGGGACACAGAGTGGATGAGAGCTTTGCAGACGTGCAACAACGTTCGCCCCATTGTAACGTAAGAAGAACAAAGTTTGCCATGCAGTACGCATACCACCCAGCGATAATAAGAGGATGCCACTACTCACTCCGAGAGCACTGGGTGGTAAGCTCAGGCTATCCTGAAGGCTGTCCATAATGGAGAAGTGCGGCATCCCGGAGGTTGGCGACAGCCAAGTCCACCGACCACCGAGAAGACTAAGCAGAGTCGATTGCGCCATGGATGGCGTGGCATGTAAATGGCTATATAGTTGAATTTGAGCTGGTGGGCTTGGTGTGAGGATTGGACTGCCTCGACATTTAGACATGGCTTCTCTAGCTTCAAAATAGACAAGGACATCGAGAAGTATACATTCACCTTGGGCATTCAGGCTATAAGTGGCATATTTCTCTGGGAAGTGATGTCATTCCCAAGGACATCAGAGAAGCTAGCGGCAAAACTCGGTGATTCTCACTGTATGTCGAGATAAGTACCCAGCGTTGGGAGTGCCCAGAGTTCGATGATGATATCGATTAAAGTGGAGCATGTCTTGGACATTGGCATGGGCTTCGCCGACGAACGATGCTGCAATCAAGTCATGAGAAAAACAGAAGCGGAAAGGTTTCTTGCGTTGAAAGGCGCCCAGCGCTTCGAATGCCTTCGGCTACTGGTGCCATTAGTAATATATAGTAGCATTTGGAACAATAGAGAAACAGGCCGCGGGGAGTGCGCAAAGGACGGGCATTCTTAGAAATGACTGACTGGAGTTGGGAGATCAAGGCGGATTCTGGCTGAAGACGTCTTCAATGGCGTCCTGCTGGCCTCGGATTCATGACAATTTTTGAGTGAATACCAGATATACATGGGCGATTCTTCAGACGTTACTTGATCGCTCCACACTGGAGCTTAGAAATATTTGAAATGCGATATCGATATTTCACAAATACAGTGGGTGTAATCTCCCGGTCGAACCACCTGAGCCTGAAACCAAGTCAACTCGTGAGTGCTCTGAATTAATCAGGATCAAAAGCTCATCGATACGGTCAAATCCAGTGGAGCCAAAAGAGCAACATTACAAAAGACCGAGACTTCGAAAGCGTGCCCAAGGTTTGATGATAACGAATAGCAGTTAAACTTATAGTTAGGTCCAGGGATCTGAAGAGGGCTTCATTTCGAGAAAATGAACCTAGCCTAGAATAGGGTCGGACCTCAGTGGATCGGTAGTTTCGAGGGTAGTCTCGTCCATGATTTAGAAGATGGTCGTTCAAGAACATATGCTATTGTGTCGCGTTGAACGTGGAAGTTGAAATGTTGAAGTTTCCCAGGTCTATAGTGACTTTCACTGACTGTGGGAAAGTATTCACTGACCCGGTCCGGTGACAAACTGCAACGTATACGACGTACAGACCAATATTGCCAAGTTCCATCACCATCCTGTATGCGGTGGTCGCCCAACTATACGTGGCACGCTTGCCTCGCGTTGCTACTTGCCACTGCGCCATTAACGAGCGCGTTACACGAATCGGACGTTGGCGTCGTTGATTGGCACAAACTTCTTGTCGGCGTACCACTTGTCACAGCACCTGTAACAGCACCGTCATTCCATACCCTAAATCGCGATGTGGGTGTGCAGGAACAGAAGGCTGCTGAAAATGTGATATTCACGGCGACAGGAAACAATGTTCTTGCCGCATTGAATCCCCAGGATGGCGCTGTTGGTACGTGTTCCACTTCAGTTATTTTTATGTCTAAAGACCCATAACGAACAGAATGGAGACATATTTATGAACCTGATGACCGTATCGCGGGATACTACCCACAGTCGAATTGTATGTCATATTCTACAGTTTTATAACTTGTTTTGTAAAGAGGCTCGCTTCACTTTTACAGTTGTTGCAAGTCTATCCGGTCCTGGAGGTGCAACTTTCCGTCTATTCAACGCCACGAGTGGCGTAATACATATTGAGAAGCGACTCCATGCTCTGGAATCTGGACACCTCGCAGAGCCGCATCATCTCGGAACCCATGTTGCGTTTAGTGGCGATGGGGTTCAGGATATCTATGTGCTTACTGATGGACATGTGGTGCGACGTTTGAATGGAAAGACGGGCGATATCAAGTGGACTTGGAAGGCTGAGGACCAGACGTACGTGTTCTTGACTTGAGAGGATCAACCCCATGCTAAAGCAAGGCTCTAGCGCCATGACTGTGCACACACAACTCGTTGCAACACATTCCGCGATATATCTAATTGGACTCTCCAAGTCAATCGCATCATTGACTCTTCATGTCACCGCACTTTCGCCGGACACCGGGGCCGTTTTCAAGTCTCGGGGTATACCTTCTAGCGTCAAGAACCTCGATGCATATCTAGTGTTATCTTCTAGCTCCGCTACTGTGGCACCTCATGTTACGTGGTTAGAAAACGGACAACTCAAATCCTTCATACTCACACCAACACTCGAAACAAAGCCCAGCGCGATCACTTTCAAAAGCAACACGAAATCCACGATTCCTTATGAACGCATACTGGATGTTGGTCTAACGCGAAAAGGCTACGCTGTCGCTGTAGCAGGAGATGGATCTGCAACTTTGGTAGCGCTGCAAGATACACAAGTGCAGGGAGTGGGTGCATTCGCTCCGCCTGTCAGTGTCAGCTTGAAGAAGAACGAGGGCAAGGATGAGGCGGAAAACGAGGATGAGACCACTGATTCGATATGGGTCGGAGGCGCCGGACAGAAAGACGGGGAGGTTGTTTTGGCAAGAGTCTTCTGGTCGCATGCAGTTAATGTTTGTTTTCGTTTTCTTCTTGACAAACATACATTAATCCGATACACAGAAA
This sequence comes from Sphagnurus paluster, assembly GCA_018282025.1. Taxonomy (NCBI): domain Eukaryota; kingdom Fungi; phylum Basidiomycota; class Agaricomycetes; order Agaricales; family Lyophyllaceae; genus Sphagnurus; species Sphagnurus paluster. The sequence continues at coordinate 15,972 of JABCKI010005953.1, forward strand.
GCTCGAACAGAGACCCTCACTTTCACCCCAGGGTCGTCGAAACTATCAAGTACTGTTGTAGAATTTGACTTCGACACCGCTTCTCATGGCGTAATCGCTCACGTACGTTCCTATGTACTCAATTTTCCGCTAGATTGTAACATCATACCAGGCTGCTTTATCTCATGCGTTACACCCTTCGTTGCTTCTTACCACTAGCACCGGTGCGATTCAACTGTGGAACCTTGACATTCCAACAACAGACACATGGACTCGTGAAGAAGCACTAGCAGCCGTTGTGCTTGCGGAGTTCGTAGAACTGCCCGAAGGCCTTGTGGATGCCGGAACAAGGGACAACGAAGGCTTCCTTGGCAGACTTTGGAGGCATGCGGGTGACGCCAAGGTACGCTTTTGTATTTATGCGGTCAACCTCATTGAGAACTAACGCCCATCCAAGAACTTTCCTCAGTACTTGGACGGGTTTGTTCGGCGTTTCCTCACTGGTTCCTACGCTTCGCCCACCTCTGCTCCCGCGCCCACATTCCTGACGTCTGATTCACCATCAAACGGTCGACTTATTCGTGATGCCTTCGGTTTCCGCCAGATTATTGTTGCTGCAACAGTTCATGGAAAGATCTTCGGATTGGACTCTAGTACCGGGCGAGTAGTGTGGAGCCGTGTGCTTGGACTGGGTTGGGCTGCAGAGACTGGCGGGAATGTGCTTCCAGTTAAAATGTTTGTGCTTTCAGCAGAAGACACTGCCGCCGAAGACGGTAATCAAGAAGGGAAGGGGGCTCAAGTTGTACTCGTTGCTCAGCGGCGTTCAGAAAACGTGGGTATTCAAGATATATCGTTCAAGTTGGATGCTTATATTTAGAATAGACTCTTGTCGACACAGTGATCTTCCATATCGACGCTCAGACTGGGGCCGATGCCTCTGGTGTCGTACCCACCGAGCTTGGATTGACCGAAGATCCTAAAGCCCTTCTCCACGGCATCGATATTATTGCTGGCCCTGCAGTTGAAGCCTTCCTACTTTCACCACCACCGATCTCTTCATCGTCCAAGACCTCTTTGAAAAAGTACGCCAAGGCCGTTTTGGTGCTTGACGAGTACCTCCAGGTCCATATCTACCCTTCCACTCCCCGGACACGCGCCACGCTCCATGCGCTCCAGCCTTCGCTTCACTTCCCGTTGCGTACGAACACTCCTGCTGGTACGCGTGTCTCTGGACACGCAATTGGACCACATCCCCGTAGCGCTGATGGCAGTGATGGGAATGAAGGCGAAGATGGTTATGTGGCCTATTCAACATGGACGCTCGGACTCCCGCCAAACGAAGACGTCAAGGCCATGATCCCAGCTCAAAGAGGGCCAATCGCGTCTCTCGGCAAGGTCTTGGGAAATCGTACGACGCTGTACAAGTACTTGAACCCGCGTCTGTTCGTGCTGCTAACTGCGCCTAAACCTGGCGGAGAGCCGGCGCAGAGCTGTGGTTTGTATGTTGTTGATGCAGCAAAGGGTAGCGTGGTTTATCGGACTGGATTGCCCGCTGTTGGCGGGAAGGGCAAGGATGCCTGCGATATCAAGGCCTCGCTCGTGGAGAATTGGCTGGTTTACCACTACTATGATCCTGAATGGACGGGCGCTGGACTTACGAAGGGATGGCGAATGGTCACTGTAGAATTGTACGAAGGTGAACTGGACGAGAAAACTATGAGGTATGGTTTTTCACCCTTTCTAATACTACGATTGATGACACATACCTCCCCCCCAGTTCCGATATGTCGTCCTATTCAGACGGAAGTGTTAAAGTTTTGGCATTCGAACAGTCATACGTCTACCCACATGGTATCACCACCCTTTCACCCACATCAACCAAGTTCGGTATGACCTCCAAGGATATAATCGGTTAATCCCCTCCAGTTAATATCATATCACTGAGCTGATCCACGACTTTTTCTAGTTGCGACTCGAAACCATCAAATCCAGTCTATCCCCAGACGCCTGTTGAACCCTCGCCGTCCCAATCGCAAAGTCACTGCCGAGGAACAAGAAGAGTTCCTAGTTCCCTACGAACCCGTCTTGACCTATGAACCCAAACGCGTGTTATCACACAATTACGAGGTAATCTTTCTTTTCTTCTCTCCGATCGGATAGTGTGTTTTGACCTACTTTGACCCAACAGGTGGCAAACATCCAACGGATCGTTACCTCACCCACCCTCCTAGAATCAACCTCATTGGTGTTTGCGCACGGCCTGGATATGTTCCTGACGCGTGTTGCGCCGTCCAATACTTTTGACGTCCTCAGCGAAAACTTCAATAAAGCGCAACTGGTGTTGACTGTCGGTGGGCTTGCTCTTGCCATCATCTTCACGAAGCCAATGGTAAGGCGGAAGATGTTACGCGAAAAATGGTACCAGTAAACAGTGAACCTGTTGTTATTTATTGTACGTAATGTATATGGGATAGATCGAGTAGTCATTTGCGAATCTGTACTGCTCACAGTAATGAATCTGTGATCCTCATTCAAATTGCCTGTACCTTCATTTGCCCGGGCAGGAGAAAGGTTGTCAGTCAGTCTATCGCGGACAAGTCCTCGGCCGCGTTGCATAGGCTTGAAACTTACTTACTGTTTGGCAATTTCCGGGGCCGACGGCACTCTCGTTAGATTTCCCATGACACTGGTCTTTGAAGTTGATGAATTTGATCTCATCCGATTTTATATGGGTATGACAAAGAAGATCTTGATACTTGGGTTACCTTTGTGTGGCGCAGATTCAGTGGCATCGGAACAATGGGGAATAATCACGTGAAGGGCATATTATTTCAAACTCAGACATGTTCGATCGGTGTCACTGCCGGTTTCAAGTTGAACACCATCTTGAGTTACCCCTTCTCTCCCACCTCTGTTCATCTTAAACCACATTAAAATATGGTATGTCTTCATCCAAGTTATTTTTCGCACCTGTATTCATATTACCGTCCTACTCAGTCACTCCCAGCTGTTGCCCTGCGCCGCATTATGCGCGAACTGACAGAGTTGAAAAAGAGTCCACCAGAAGGCATTCGTATCCAGACGAGCGAAGAGGACATGCTAGACGTGACGGGGATCATCGAAGGACCCGGTGAGTTCTATGAATGGGGTGGCGCGTCTGGACGCGTCCGGCTTCCAGAAATCGATCCGGTGGCTGACCTTTATTTTCGGTCCTAGAGGGCACACCATACGCCGGCGGATACTTCAGAGTCAAGTTCAAATTCACAGAGGAGTTCCCAGCTGCACCACCGAAGTGTACGTCGTATCGTGATTCATGCTGTTGCCTGCAGGCTGAGGATCACCCCGGAACGCAGGTTGGTTCGCCACGAAAATATTCCACCCGAACGTCTCGAGCAGTGGGGAAATCTGTGTCAACACGCTCAAGAAGGACTGGAAGTCGACATACGGCATCGAGCATATCCTAGTGACCGTGAAGTGCCTGCTCATCTACCCCAACCCTGAGTCGGCGCTGGACGAAGAGGCTGGCAAGCTGCTGCTGGAAAACTACGCAAGCTACTGCGACCGCGCGAAGCTTATAACGAGTGTTCACGCTACACCACGCGCACGGCCTGTCGAATTCGATACACCGTCAGCCGCAGAAGCCTCCTCTTCGAAAATTGTCGCGTCGCCTGTCCCAATATCTACAACTACCACATCAACACTCACATCCCCGATCGTCACATCGAAATCGGCCACTAAATTGGAAAAAGACGGCAAGGAACGGCACCCATCACCATCACCCTTGGGTATTGCAGACGCCAATGTGGGAGGCAAGGTCGTTCCGACAGTCGGGGTAGACATCGCACCTGTCGCTGAGGTTCCCGGGGCGAAGGCCGTCAAGAGGGCTGCAACTGGCGGAGCTGCCACGGGCGCGGAGAAGAGAAAGAAGGCCCTCAAGAGACTGTAGCACCACACCCTTGGTTCGTTAGGATGCTGGCACCGATTCATACACGTGTGCGATGGGATGGGATTCTGCTTGGGCGGAAAGTGGGTTTTAACATGTCTATTCAGCATCTGTCAAGCACCGATGCTTCCCTGTTGTAAGATAGATTTTACTGGAATTTATGGCGCATCTAGCTAGTCATTTTGCCGCACCAGGTTTGAACTGAGAAGTGTCAAACGTGGATCTCGGCCAGGTCTATTTACATCCTTCCACTGGTTGGTCGTTTTTGCATGACTTCCGTTCTCCGCCCTCCCTATGACAGTCATCATATTGATTTCTCATGCTCTTGCTTGTATTTTCGATAAATTGGAAGTATGTCACCATCTCCACCTTGATCTTCACCGAAGGCCGGTCGAATTTCAGGCTGTCGACCTTTAGGGACGAAGACCGTCATTAATGATCTCGTCCGCATGGCTATCACTTCCTTCCATCGGGACGAAGCCTGCGGCGTACGGCGCGACTGCAATGATGTTCATCTTCCACACATTCCTGGCAATCAAATATCTACCAATTGTTCGTCGTTCATCATCCCAGTTCAGCCTCGCACACCACGGACTCCGGCTAAACCCATGGCAATACACAGCAGAAGTAAATTACCATTATCATTTGGGAAACCTTTTTCGTTCCGGGTTTTTTTCGAGCATGCTCGATGCCCGAGCAAAGGAGTTCGAGGTGGGCTGGGCGAGTGCGGGGTCAGGACGAACTGTGTCACCTGCGAAGTCGGCTTTGTAGGATTGCGCTCCCGCTTCTTCGGGATCTCTCCGAGCTTGGCCTGGACAGCATTTGGGGAGGGAGGTTGCATGACGAGGGTAGGGCGGTGGCGTAGGGGGGTATGAGTGCACGCTGGAGATGCTCCAGTTTGGGGACGTGACTTCACACAGTGTGTTGGTGCGAGAACAGAATAAAAGGGCCACGTCAGCTTAGTCTGGTGATGCGGGTATTAGAGGGATGGACACGCCTGGTGGAAACGCGGGTGAACGGATGTGAACGCTGTAGTTGGCGGATCTTGCAGTATATGGGTTGTGCGAGGCGGTGCGAGTCTAGTGAGCACAGTTGAGTGAGATATAACTCACCACGACGTGTCCAATAATCTCTTAGTGGATGGCAATCTTTTCTATGGGCACCGCAATGGGTCGGTCACTTAACTCGACGTCCTCAAGGCTTGTTTCAGGAAGGTGTCGCCCAGGGGCGCGGTTTTTCATCGAATAAATTATTAGCCTACATTGTGCATACATGATAAACATGGCCTCATCGGCCTACATGAATACATGAGTGGAAGGTTCGCATCATCCAACTTGGCTTGCCATAATGTAGGCTCTGTTAAGCCAGGTCTCCGTTCGAAGCCAGACGCGGCTGCTCAATTTCCAGTAGCTGAGGCGATCTAAATCTAATTCCTTGAGTGTTTCCGATGGTAAGGGGCGGCTCGCCGGATCTGAACTCATCATTGCCTTGAGCATGGGAATGAATACCTCAAGCCCTTCATATTCCTATGAGAAACGATTAGGTCATTTTGACCACGACAGAATGGGGGAAAGCTTTACCTCAACAACCCACAGCAAGGCCTTGCCAAGTTGGTATACGTCCAGCTTGAAGGGGTCGTATAGTTTAGGAAGCGTGAGTTCGGGAACTGCAGGACGGTGTCGTCCAATGCGGCCGATTTCAGATTCCTTGCGCTCGTCCGTGCGATATTTTCTTGAGCTTCCAAAATCGATGAGATAGTACTTATTGGGCCTTACAGACCAACGTTCACGCCACTCCAGCTTTTCATTGGAGACGCCATCATGACTGTGGGGTTTGACAAAGTGAAAGCCTTTCGGTACAACCTTTGAACCATCCATCATCAAGTTGAAGTAGCATGCATCCCTCGATTTAACCGTCAGCTTTTATGTCGGTATGGCAAATAAATTCAAGCGCACCCATGGGCAATTCTCTGCTCGTGCATGAACTCCAGACCCTGCGAGGCATAAGCACGGAGATCCGGTAAACAACCGACGAACGCACCTCCAGATACTGTCGCATCGCCTCGGCAAATTCTCCGACGCGTCGAAATGGGAGCTCATTGAAATGGAGTAGTTGAGGCATGAAAATCAACACTTTTCTCGGATTTGTGGGATGGAATATGATGTCCAAGATCGGAACGCAGTGATTTCTTGGGTCACGAATAGACAAGAATTTGGCAGATGCCAAGTAGAAACAGTGAAAGAATTCTTCTGAAATGAAATCTATGCATTTGATCACCACCTTCTTGCCGTCGCTCAACCGTACTGCACTGTTGAGGTTATGATGCTGTGTTAAATGTGCGATTGAGATCAACCTCGGAAAATACGGATTGCGACTCACGAAGGTCAAAAGAGCCAGCGAGTCTTCAGATTGCTTCATCACGGCCAGGGGGTCTTCAGCAGTGCTCCATGAGGGTACCCATCCTGGTTCATATCTTGGCCGTAAACGATAACCACTGGAGAGTAAGAAGGAATAAATATCAACCCAGAATACCTCTCTCTCGCAACGTTTCCCCAGGAAGAGCGGTTGGTTCATAAATAAGTAGCCCTTCCTTTGAAAGAGTTTGCGGAGGACCTCGGGTCCCCCCTCCCAATTGGAGGTCATGAGGTGGAACAATTCGTGTCGTGGACCACTCATGAAAATGATGAGGGCCAGATGAGAAATGGAAACGCGTCTGAGAAGCCAATTTGAATATGCACATAATGCCAAGAGGTGGCCCCGATTCAGATCTTCAACACTGTCGAGAGAGCCCTGTAAGATGAGTAAGCGCCTGCCGTGGTCTGCCGCCGTGATGCAGGAATCAGAAGGATCAAGACGGACATCATTTCGAGAT